>JAIUCV010001296.1:0-123807 GCA_026724425.1 Erythrophleum ivorense | reverse complement strand
GACCAAACAAATCTGTCAAATTTCAAGTTTATTGACGTTAAAAAATGTACATCGGAGGGGTTTTACCAGTCCTGGTACTTCCTATAGTTTTTAGAGCCTCTAAGAACCTTGGGCAACTCAAATTTTTCATTTAAAAAGCCTTCCTATGTGTTTTTCCAAAAGTTACACTTATTTCCAAAAATGCCATTATGTTTTGTCAGTTTTTGTCATAAATTATTTCACCATCCTAGCTCAATTTTTTTTTTCATCTAAGCTTGGGATTCTCATTTTTAGGAGTCTAGAATACTTTCCAAATTTTTTGAGACCTTAACTAAGTTATTTTAGGGAACTTGCTTTTATATATGGTGAATTTCGTTCATTTATGGAAAAATCGTACGTTACGTTTCTCGCGTTTTCTCTCGTTTTCAGAGAACCAAATATTACACTTTATGGTGCATAAGAAGGAGAAGAAAGGAGGCAGAAAACCAAGTAGAAAAGGCAAAAAAAAAATGCTTTCTTTTCATGCTTTTCCTTTTATAAATGTTCTTATTCTCTTTCTCTGATCTCTTTTCATGGTTTTAAAGTTCTAAATGGTGGAGTTTTATGGCTAGTTCAATAGAGGGAAGGAAGAGTTTGGAAAAAACTTTAGAAGCTTAAGAAAGCTCACTTGACAAGGAAGAAAACAAGATAAGTTTTCCATGAATAACTAGCTTCTCTTGGTTCTTCTTTTACATTTCCTTTTTGACCAACCTAGGGGGGAGTATGGAGGGAGTTTGGTTTTAGCCTAAACTTGATAGGAAATGAGGTTTAGAAGCATGGAGAATCATATGGAACCAAAAGAATCAAATAAGATGCATTTGGTAACAAGCTATGGAAATTAGGATTTTGATTGCACCTTAGGGAATATGGAACTTTCTAATGATAATTTAACTTATGTAAGAGTATAATTGAGTCTATAAGAGATCTAAGAAACTTCATAGGTGCCATTTCCTTAAGAAAAATTTAACAAAACTCCATGGGTGCCTTCTTAGGTATATGTCTCCACTAAGGACTGGTTCAGTACCTAGAAAGAGTTTTCATTGATTATAAAGAGAGAAATAGTTTAAATATGAATTATAAACACCAAAGGAACCATTGATTTAAATTTAAAAGCCTTATTTTAAAAGTTAAAAGTTTAGAGTTCTATTATATATAAAGAAGCATTTTAATGTTGGGCTTCTTGAATTGAATTTATGATGACACTAATGGAATCATATGACTTATATTGAGTGAGAAATTAGAGGTAAGATGATGAATTATATGAGTTGCTTCATTATGCTACTAAATGGAGCCATATGGAAGCTTAAAGTTGGATAGACTTATGTAAGGATTATGTAAGGCTAAAGATGGTTCTATTGATGCATTTGCGTCTTGTTGGATGTGTCTAGGCTAAGCAAGTGAAGCTCCTCCTAAATGTATATGTGAGGCCAAAAAGAGGAGCTAGGAAACCAAGGGAAAACTTTGTACTTCATTGAGAAAGATAGATTTTCATCCATGCTTATCTTGGTTGTTTGATTGTCATTGATTGTTTATATGTATGTGTCGATTATATATAATATCTCTTGCTATTGGTTTGATGATTTGATATTATGTAACTTAATATGCATTGGAAATGTGAAATAGCTCTTAATGGGTGAGGTTGAACCAAAAATTACTTGACTTAGGTGAGATGAAGCCAAAAGTTTTTAAGTAAGGGTGAAACAAGGCCAAAAGTCTCAAGAAATGAATAAGAATAAGTCAAAAGTCCCTAAAATGGGTGAAGATAATCCAAAATTCCTAAATAATTAAGTGAAGTTAGACTAAAAGTTCTTAGAACTTGTTTTTAACCTTGATAGATATATATGATTTCATAAATATGATTATGTTTGATGTTTGAATGCCTATAATACATGTTAACTTTCTTTGACATGATAATATACCTTATAAGTATGCTTGAAAGGTAAATGAGCTATTGAGATTCATAGAATCTCACTCTTCCCCATATTATTTCTAACCATGTCTAAGGAACTTTCAAGAAGCCTAGGATAGGAGTTAACAACGATGAATTATGCTCTTTGACAATAGTTTAGGTTTTTATGTAATATATTGTTAACGAGAGGTTGTACATGTCATTTTTTTAATGTACAAATTCTCACATATGTAAAAGTATGAGATTATGATGTAAATACCATTTTTGGATGTATATGTGCAAGAATGTACAAATTGACCATGAGTGTGCTATGGAAAGTATGAGTATAAATGCAAGTGGATTAGTAATTTTGAGTTGCATGATATGTAGGACCTAATGAGATGGTCTTATACGCTGCATTTCATGTTTCGGATGTGCTCAAATGGTCACAAGACTTGCAAGGGGTCATTTTGAACCATTTGAACCCATACTTGTGTCATTTTGAGTTACTTTCTACCCTTGAACCAAAATCTAGCTGAATGAATGAGTTTTTGGATGAAATTTAGCTAGCATTTAGATTTCATTTAGATCTTTTCACAGTGCCAAAGAATATAATTTTTGAAGCTTTATAAAGTTTATTATAATTTTTTAAATTTGGTTAAAAAATGCATAATTGCTTGGGTACTATTCATATGGTTAGTTTTGGTTCTTTCATGTATTTGGAAGGCCAAATGAACTCCAATACTCATAAAATTTTACAGGCATATAGTTGGCATTATAAGCTTTCCATACCACTGAGATCACCTAAATTGAAGTTATTTAGCTAAAGATATGCATGCTTAAAATTTCATATGTAGTTATGTGCGAAATTCTGATATGGTTATTGTTCCATTAAATTTTCTGGCCCAAATGAACTTGTTTTCATCTAAAATTTTTATAATATGTAGTTCATGTCATGAGCTTTTCATAGAGTCCTAATATGTGCAAATTGGTTTCTAACTCAAAATATGGATTTTTGAAGTTAGTGGCTGAAATATGTACCTATGTGAAATTATGGAATTATGGTAGCTTGATGTGCATGACTTGGAACCCGAATTTCTTGCTCTTTTTTATAATGTTTCTGGTTGGACAAGTCTATTGAGAATGAATTTTGAGATATATATATATATATACACATACAAAATTCATGCATTCATGCTTAAATTGAGAAATTGAGCCTTTAATGTCGGTATTTTCATTGCTAAAAATGTTAGAAATAAGAAAATTAAGGTTGTAAGCACAATGTAATATAAATTTTATGCTATATCATTATGGTATGACATATGTGAGTAATAAGTTAGAATTGTGAAAAATTCCATTTTTAGGCATCAGAGGTCCATATAAGGTATTCAGCAACTAAATTTTTGCTGCTAAAAAGATTGTCATGCATACTTTCTCATAAATGGGCATTAAATTGTACAAAGCAAATGAGATATAGTAAGTTATAAAACTTTGTGATATCAAAACTAAGGTTCAAGCAACCTAGCTTTGGTTATGGTTTGGGGATGAGGATAGTAAATGAAAAACATGTTATATGGTGACTTCTATGGAATTTTAGGTGATGAATATCTATGGCCTATTTGTAAATTATGTGTTAAAGTTTTAATTGTCTCAGTTAAATATGGTTGTAACACCTTACTTTCTAGCTCATACCCATCATGCCTTACATACTCATACACCCATGCTAAGCATACAAGGGAGGTCATTTGCTCTACCTTATGCTTCTTTTCTATGGCATCATGTATGGGTAGATTTCCACTTTGAAGTCACATAGACCGGGTGAGCTCTTTCTCTACATCCTCATGCTTAATTTCACTATTAAGACTCATTTCAATCCCAACAACATGCTTTAAACTCATGGAAAGCAAAAAGGGATTTGAGACATACATTTTCGTTCTTGGCAGATTTTGCTTCATTTCTGGGCTAAGTTTGGAAATTCATAACTAAATGCAGAAAAATTGTATTTGCATGATCTCGGTCATTCTAGAAAGCTTAAGACGTCTGATTCATACTAAAAATATGTAGAAGTCTCAATATCTCACATATCCTGAATTTGACATCAAAATCGATCACTGGTCAGAGGGGGCTCCTTTGCTGTCACAGTTTACTGATATGGACTTTGAAAATGTCTAACTAATTCCAAAAAAATCTAATGCTTGCAAACGATATCTCTATAGAAATATGTGGATGTTAGCTAGAGGGTAAAAATATCTTCAGATCAGTTCACCGAGCCAAACTCCCGGAAACCGATGAAATAGTACTTCGGGTCTGGTTGGGTGTCTGATTCTGGGCAGGAACTTCGAAATTGCGTAACTTCCTCTATAGACCACTAAATGAGGTGCTTCTAGTTCCTACAAGTCTCTGTGACTATCTAGTTTCTGTGTATAAAATTTCGTAGCCATTGGACTACGTTTGCCCCTCGGATGACACGATTTTTAAACTGACCAAATGAACAGTGTTTTCTGAAATCCGAATTTCTGATGTCAACTTTGAAAAATCATAGAGAATGATATAGACCTCTAAATGACATGAACTCTAGCTTCCCAAAAAGATCTAAACATGATCTAGTTACATGTCAAATTTCATAGCAAGAAGAGGTCATATGGTTACCTCTTGACATCATGTGCAAAAAGCTACTTTCTTGGCTAAAAATAGGGCTCATGGGATCCAATCTTGGTTCTTCTACCTCTATGACCCTTTGAGCACATGAGAAAGCATCTCTAGGGGCCATCAATCATGGCTCAAGTGTCTGACAACTTAGATTGGATAAACTCACTACCCCATGCCCACTTATGCACCCATATAGCCTATACTAACATTGAGCATTTCACATCAAAATTGCCTCTTCATTCATAATAGGCCTCATTCTCATACATTCGTCATACATGCATTAGCTTACAATCATTCATAAAGGTTACATCATTACTTACATCACTTGTCTCATGTACAACGTATTTACAAGAAATTCCTTTACACTTTTCTGTAGTCTCCCTAGCCTCATGCTTGATGATGGTTCCCATCTCTTACCTCACTTGGTCCACCTGGCATGTTTGGATGGTGGAGAGGGAGGGTGAGATTCGGAGAATCCCAGTAGTTCATCTCTCATTCAATCATACATATATAGCATGCAAACAAGTCTCATTGTGCATGTATGGCATGTTAGCATATAAAATCATGATGAAAGCATTTAAAACATGTGAATTGGCCATGCATAAAGGAAAAACATTCTCAACATGTGAGTAGGCCATACATAACATTTAGAAGCTTGCTAAGTACTTGGATTAGCCTCACCCACTCACTTGTGGCTTTTGGACTTGCCTCACCCATTCTTAAGAGGTTCTTAGACTCAACCCTTACTCTTTGGGAGTCAACCTCACTTTTGGGAGACTCTTTACTCTTGTCTCAACCAACTGGAGGGTTTGGCTCATCCTCACCTTGGCTATAGGGTTATTGGCTTTTCCATTCCTCAAGCAAACCAAAACAAATCACATAAATCATCATTTCACTTCATAACATATCATCATGCTAACGCACTTCTCATAACTCATATCATACATACATACAAGTAAGACAATGTAAACACACAATTATGCATGAAAGAAGGTGGAGAGAACTACCTTATTAGCTAGTCACAACTTCCTCTTTGACTTTGTCTCCTCCCTTGTTGCTTTCACTACCATCTCTAGATGGGAATGCTCCTCTTGAGCCTAACCACACAAGAACATGGAATTACACTCTTAATACTTGATTCATGAAGCTAGGGGTCTCTTTCTAGCAACCCTACTAAGCATATCAAGCTAGGGGTTTCTCTCTCTCACTAGAAGCTCACCCACTCTCCTTCCTCTTTCAAGCTTCTCAAGAAAGGAAACAAGGAAGGAGTAGGCATATGTGAGTCTTGGTCTTCTTCAAGAGAGGTTTTCTACTTTCCCTCCTCTGAACTAGGCTCAAAACATGGCCATTTTAACTACTAAAACCGTAGGAAAAGAGAGCAAGGGGAGAAGAACAACTTTCTAGGAGAAAAGCCATGAAATTCTTACCTTTTCTTGTTCTTCCTTCCTCCTCTAGGCTTCCCTCTCTCTCCTCCGCCCTTTTCTCTCTCTTAGAAGGAGCTTAGGTCTGTTAGAAGAAGAAAGGAGGGATTGGGACGCTTTAATAGGTCAAATCCTCTTTTTTCTCGCTTTTCCGGATTACCCCTCACTATAGCGAGCCATTACCCTCGCTACAGCGAGCTCGTATCTGTCCCAGACCCCTGCCTTCGCTATGGTGTTCGCTACGGCTAGCAGCTCCCTGGTTTTTGTATGGAATGCTCGTACTCGCTATAGCTAGGAGCATTTTCGCTATGGCGAGAAGGCATTCTCGCTATGGCGAGGCTATTTCTCGCTATAGCGAACAGGAGAATTCGCTATAGCCGGGCTGTGGCGAGAAGACTTAGAATTTTCAGTCCTTTGAAAATTTTCATCTTTTCTTTTCTTTTTCTTTTTCCTTCCTTTCTTTCTTCTCTCTTTTTCCTGGTTGTTACAATGGTGAACACTAGAAGAGGAATGCCAACTAGGGCAGAGCCTGTAGATCTTGTGGTAAGTGCCCTACAGGCCATAATTGTTTGCTTAGATCAATAATAGGTGATGATACAATAGTAATAAGAAGTTATATAGTAGCTACAGGAAACATTATCCTAAAAGGAAAATCATAGAGTAAATCCCCCTTAGCCACAACACCCAGATAATGTGGAAAATTCAAAAGCCAATCCCCCAAGCCAAAAACCACAAACCCAATTTCAAATAAACCCTATCCAGCTTTAACTCACCAATTAGCAAGTAATAAACCAATTCAGAAAATATGATCCCCAACCTTTGATGGTGAGCTAAATACTAAAAAAGCTAAGACTTAAATCATGTAGTTAGAAAAGATATTTAGGGCAATGGAGTGTACTTCAGAATAAAAGGCCCTGCTAACCATATTTAAACTCTAGAAAGAAGCAAACTATAAATGGAAGAGTACAAAGTTAATTATGTAGTCAAAGAACATCCTAATTAACTAGAAAACCTTTTTACATGAATTTTATTAAAAGTATTTTCTCAGCTCGATAAGGGATGAAAAGGAGTCAAAGTTTATTTTACTAAGGCAAACAAAAAACATGTCAATAGACTAATATGTGGCCAAGTTTCTTCAACTCTTGAGATATTCCTCCTACATCTAGAAGCAAGATGATGAAAGATAGAGGGTAGAAAAAGTTAGAAAAGGGACTATAGCCTGAGATTAAATACAAAGTAGTACCCTAGAAGATAAAAAATTTTAACGCATTAGTTGAGGTGTGTAGGATGACAAAAAATAATTTCAAAAGAATGTAAGTAGCCTGAAAGTAACTCTAGAGATCAAGAGTTTGAGAGAAGAAGAAATGGTTAGTAGCAGTAATAAAAAAGGTGGCAAAAGGCCATGGAAAATGAAAGGTCGAAAAGGAAGGAAGTCTAATCAATTAGGCAAAAGCAATTCCTCACCAGCAATTATAGCAATATGTCATCAATGTAGAAGAAATCATAGTTGTAAACCATGTTTACCAAGGTAGAATGTCTACTACAAATGTGGTAAGCTGGGGCATATAATTAGAGATTGTTCTCAACAAAGGAAGGTAATACATGCACCCAAACCACAGATCCAAGGTAGAGTTTTTGCCCTGATACAGTAAGAAACCAGTAGATCTTTGAGTTTGATCTAAGGTATTATTAAAGTTAATGACTATAATGTAAATGCAATGCTTGATTCAGGTGCTAGTCACTCTTTTATATCCTCTGACTATGCTAGGAGGTTGGGTCTAAGTATTTGTACCTTATCATATGATTTGTTTGTTTCCATTTCTATAGGAAATAGAATTGTTACTTCCTATGTTTGCTTAAATTGTATAGTCCAATTTGATCATTGTTTTGCCACATTTGACTTGATTTGCATTCTGTTCATTCACAGTTATTTAATTGTTAATATGAATTAGATGTCCACTAATAATGCTCTTCTTGATTACTAAAATAAATGTATTACATTGCTTGATTGTGGAACCACCCTTAGTATTAGGACTGAGCTATCATTTTTCACCATTACTTAAGCTAAGAGATCTCCAAAGCATAGTTGCCAAGGCTTTCTAGTTTTTTTTTTTCTTTGTACAGGTAGAAGTAGAAGGAGGAAGAAAAGAGATACCTATAGTTAAGGAATTCCCAAAAGTCTTTCCTAAAGAGATTATGGGTTCACTATCTAATAAAGAAGTAAAATTTTCAATAGATATTATGCCTGGGCAGGTCTAATGTTTAAAGCTCCTTACAGAATGGCTCTCGCACAAGCTAGTAGAATTAAAGAGATAGATAGAGGAGCTATTAGAAAAGGGTTTCATTGGGCCTATTATTTCTTCATAAGGAGCCCCAATTTTATTTGTAAAGAAACTATATAGGAGTCTTAAACTATACATAGATTATAAAGAGTTGAATAAGATAATAGTTAAGAAGAAGTACCCTCTAACCATAATAGATGACGTCTTAGATTAGTTAGTAGAAATGTCAGTATTTTCAAAGATAGACATTAGATTAGGGTATCACCAATTGAGAATTAAAGTTAAAGACATTCTTAAGATAGTCTTTAGAAAAAAGTTTAGGCATTATGAGCTTTTAGTTATGCCCTTCAAGTTGATGAATGCACTTGCTATTTTCAAGGACTTTATTAACAAAGTTATTAAGCCATACCTAGATAGGTTTGTTGTGGTCTTTGTAGATGGCATTCTTATTTACTTTAAGACCAAAGAAGAGTATGAGTGGCATTTGATATTGGTCTTGGAAACCTTGAAAGAGAAATAGCTTTATGCTAAACTTAGTAAATGCGAGTTTTGACTCATAAAGGTAAGATTCCTAAGCCATATGATCACCTAAGAAAGGGTCATAGTAGATTCCTATAAAGTAGATATAGTACTTTAGTGGGAGAGACCTAAGACAATTATAAATATTATAAGTTTTTTAGGTTTGACATAATATTATAAAAGGTTTATCCAAGGCTTTTCTCAAATTAGCTATGCCGCTGACCAGGCTTACTAAGAAGAACAAACCTTTTGTACAGGATGAGAAGTGTGAATAGAGTTTTTAGGAGCTAAAGTGTAACTTAACTCAAACCCCAATTTTGATTATCCCTTACCATAGAAAGACTTTTGTTGTCTATAGTGATGCCTTTAAGAAAGAGTTAAGATATGTACTTACGTAGCAGAGCAGAATGGTAGCCTATGTAATATCTTATTTTCATAAAAATGACAAAAATGGATACGTTTTCAAAGTAAGTCCTCTGAAATGAATTAGTTAAGATCCATAAAATTTAGAATAATAATTTAGACATTAAGTATTGAATTTAGGAGGCTAGAGGTACCTTGAAATAAAGGCTAAAATAACTAGACAGAAATTAACGAAACAGTTACGTAACGTAATAGAATTTTCGTAATTTTGGGTAAATTTTGAAATTATCATAGGAGAGGTTTTTAAATGGAAAATTTGAGTTTTTTGGGATTCTTAGAGGGCTCGAAAACCATAGGAAGTTCTAGGTCAGTTGAAACCCCTCAAGTGCATATTTTTTAACGTTAATTAACTCGCACTTTGACCCTTTCATTAGGGAAGGTTTTAGCTCCAATTTGAGTGATTCCAATAGCATTTTATAAGATTGAGGACCTAAATTTTATGATGGAAAAGACGATTCTAAAAAAAAGCTAAAATGAACTGGAAACGAAAATGTCAAAATTAAGGGATATAATTGGAATTTTTGGAAGCAAATCCTTGAACCCTAGCTAGATATACCCCATGCCCCACTCTTCTCCTCACTTAGTTCATTTCATTTCTACCCTAAACTAGAGAAAGAAGCAAGGGAGTGAGGCGCACAAGTGAGAGGAGAAAGGGAGGAGAAAAAGCAAGGAAAAGGTATAGTTTTTCATGGATTTTCTTGGTTTCTCTTTAGCAAATTCCTTCTCCTTCATCTTCCTTTCATTCCTATGGAATTGTTGAAGTATTTAGGGCTATTTTGAGTTCAAACTTAAGAGGGAATTTTTGAATTCAAGGAGAAGAAGCCAAGCAAAGTGAAGAGCAAGCAAAAGAAACTAAGAAACCAAGGTAATTTGCCATGCTTCAAGCTTGATTTCTCTTATTCTTCCTCTTGTGATTTTTGCCCTATATAAGACCAACTCTAAGGATTTAAATTTCTAGCCAAACCAAAAGTGAATCTTAGGAAAATGAGGGAGAAGAACAAGAATATGCTAAGGAAACATTCAAACTACCATTAGATTTCAATATAATAAAGTTAGGGTTTCTAGTATTCCACCAAAATTCTATTTTGATGCAAGAGTTCCTAGGCCAAAATAGATGTTTAGATGAGCTCCTAAGATCCCTAAGAAGCCTCCCACATGCATCTCCCATCAAGAAAACAAGATAAACTCACTTGGTGCTCTCTTGGTGTATAGCTTCGGCCTAGGCTAGAAAGAGTACCAAGGGGTAGTTTTAATTCATTCCAAACTTGATTTTGTATCATATATGATGAGAGAGGATGAAAAGAAGCCTTGAAAAAATTTTAGAAGCCATGGATAGTGAGATATCACTTTAGGTTTCATATCATGACTTAAAGAAGTAACACTTAGCTAAGTTCCTTGAATTAATTGTGTGATGGCTCCAAGAGACTTAAAAGGAGTCAAGAATCATAAATGGATAGAAAGAATAGAGTCTAGATCATAGATTATAAATGTTGCTTCATTAGGTGCATGAGCTATAAGAATAACCTAGCTTTTGAAATAAATGTGTGGCTTTAGAATTTGTTTCAAGAGTGTAATTGGCTTCCATATTATGTGTCTAGGCCAAAGGAACCAAGTTCCACCTTCTTGTGAGTGTATGGCTAAGGAAAAAGAACCAAGTTCAAGGAGAAAAGAGTGCATTTGTGATAAAGGTAGCTCTTTCTTCTTTCTCTCATGCATGAGTAGATGTTTATCTTGTCTTTGAATGTGTGTATGTATGTTTTGAGCCATACAAATTATTTTAGCATGTATTTAAATGCCATGATACCATAATGTTATGTTATGCATTCAAATGATGCTTTGGTTTGCTTGAGTGTGGTGAAGCTAAAAGTCCCCTAACAATGGTGAGAATGAGCCAAGAATCCTTAAGCATGGGTGAGACAAGCCAAAAGTCTCTCAAGAGTGAGACTTAGTCAAGAACCCTTTAAAAGAATGGGTGAGGCAAGTCCAAAATCCCCCAAGAGAATGGGTGAGGCTAAACCACTTGCTTGGCAAGCCTATATATGTTTTATATGACTTCTCGAATGCTAAAAATGTTCCATGAATGATTATAAAAGCCATGATGTCCATGCATTCATTTTTAGACATAAATTTGTATTCTTTATGTATAGTTGAGAGGAAGAAGGGTTATTAGGATTCCTAGAATCTCATCCCTTTCTCCCCATTTGCTTAACATAACTAGATAGTCCCAGTGAGCTAAGCAATGGAAACCACCAAGCCTAAAGGAAGCAGATTAATAACAAAGTGTGTGAAATAGTTCATTTTGTAGTCATATGAATGGCATATGATATAATCCAATATTGTATATGATGTATGAACTTATGAAAACTTGTAAATATATAGATATATTGTGTATGTATGAAATTTGATACCATATGAATGTTGTAGGAAGTTCTTGACATTGAATGGCAAGATTTGGCTTATGTGTTCTTGTGTATATCTTGGGGTAAGAGTATGAGTTTATGATATATGGGTTTGTATACCTTTGAGACATATTTAGTAGACCATTTTAGTACTTTTCCACGTGCTCAAGTGGCTATGAATGTCTTAGAAGCTAATATGAACCATTTGAGACCCTTAGAAGACACCAAATTGGCCAATTTGGAACCCAACATTAAGATCTGACCAAATGAGTGAATTTCCTCATGAATATAGATATCATCTAGAGCTTTTTGAGAAACTAAAGAACATATTATTTGGAGCTCCACGGAATTAATTATAATTTTTCAAAGTTACCAAATTTCAGTTATTTTGGTATGATTATTATTTATATGGTCAGTTTCTTCTCTTGTGTCATTTGAGAGACAAATGGTGTCCAATACTCATTAAATATTACAAGCATAAACTAGACATGATAAGCTTTTTATGGCCACTAAGCTTTTTATGGCCACTAATACCAGTAGCACTAGGCAACCTTGGTTATTGTTCCATTAATTTCTAGTCGCTAGACATCCATTTTGTGATTTGGATTTATTTTTAGCATAAAGTATACATTTGTAGCTTTTTATAATGGTATAGTGTGCTTGATTTCAATTTTTTAAAAATTAGTTGTGATTTTTCAAAATTCATGATAGAAAACTGGCCCATGAATCTAAGGCTACACATGTAATTTTTGTGTATATGGTTCATGAGCTCAAGTTTTTGGCCACTTCTTGAGATGGTTTTAAGTTCTATTTTTGTATTTAAATATGAGAATGAGATAGATGAGTTCATATGATCCACAGGACACAATAAAATATTTATCCATAATGTAACGCAAAAATAATCCACTTTTTTAATGGATTTTTCTATGAACTTGTGTTATACAAGAAGCTATGCTTAGAAATGAAATGGGATAAGTTATATGAATATGGTGTTATAGCCTACGCTTTTAGATAGTTGAAACTTCATGAAAAAAACTATCCCACACATGACCTAAAACTAGTTGTGGTGATCTTTGCTCTTAAGATATGAAGACACTACTTGTATGATGCAAAGATATAGATCTATAATGACCACAAAAGTCTTAAATATTTCTTTGAGTAGAAAAAGTTAAATATGAGACAAAGAAGATGATTAGAAATCCTAAAAGATTACAAGTATACTTTTAAGTATCACTAGGTAAGGCTAATATGGTTACAGATGTATTAAGGAGGAAGTCCATTCATATAGCATTGATGATAATGATAGAGCAGGAACTTATTGAAAGAGTCAGGGATATGAATCTCTCATGTTAGGTGCATTCTGCAACACTCAATTCTTTAAAATTGAACTAAAATCAATAGGATACTAAAAGAAGACCATAAAGCAAGATGAGTTAAGGACAATTAAGGATATAATATTAATTAGAATATCTAGAAATAGGGTTATGAAATCAATGATAGCTTGAAAACTAAAGCCAAAGTGGCAAACTAGATTAAACTGATAAGCAGTGTCAAAATTATAATTTTGGGTAAAATTTTAGAAACTAAAATAAGAGAGTTTTAAATGCCAAAATTAAGCTCACTAAGATTTTCAAAGATTTAAAAAACCATAGGAACCATCAAAATGGCTAAAACTTTTACGGTGTATGATTCAAAATGTCAATTGACTAAAATTTTGATTGAGCTATTTCATATTATTTTAAATTCCAAAAATTTGGAAATAAATATTTTTAATAAACTAAAGATCATGAATTTTTATATGGAACTAGTGGTATTAAAAAAGGATATAGAATAAGTTCAAGCAAAGGAATTAAAGTTTAAGGATGCAAAGGGAATTTTGCCAATTGTATTAAAACCACCTCATTTCCTTATAATATGGTCATGCCACCTTCTATTCTCTTCTAACTGACTTATTCTACTTTTGGTTCAGACCTTAGAGTCATCTAAAGAGAAGGAAGAAAGAAGAGAAAGAAAAATCAAGAAAGGTAAGAAACCATCCACTTTTTCACCTCATGCTAGTTAGAAACTTTCTTCTCCTTTTTTAGCTCTTTCCATTTATGGTTTTGGTTTCTTGAAAAGAGTATTTTGGTGGTTGAACACTTGAACCAAGGAGAGAATTTGGATCAACCAATTCTACCAAAAAAATCTCCATTGTATAAGGTTTCAAACAAGGTATGTTACCATATGAAAAGCTTGCTTTTCTTTTGCATTTCTTCTCACTCCATGTTCATCTATAATAAAGGTAACGTAAAAGGAGTTTAATTTTGCCCAAAACTTGATAAGAATAGGAGTTTTGAAGTATGGAGATTAAGATTATACAATTGGAATCAATTAAGAAGCTATAGGATTCAAGCTAAGGCACTTAGGGCTTTTGTTACACATTGGAAGTTTTGAAACCCTAAGAAGATGTTTTAAGATACCTAAGGCCAAACATGAACTAGAAAAGAGCCAAGAACACTCCATATATCTCAAATTCTCTAAGAAGAATGACAAAACTTCCTTAGTCTATATGGAATGCATAGTCTCGACCAAGGCATAGCTAGCATACCTAGGGAGTTGTTTAATTGATTCTAAGGTCATAAGTGGTCTAGATATGAATTATAAACACTAATGGAACTATTAGATTGAGTTTGGAAACCTTATTTTGAAAGGTAAATTTTTAAGGTTTGTAAAGGGCCTAAAGAAGTAATTTGGTCCTAGATTTGTTTAATCATGCATATGATGGTTCCAATAAGTTTCATTAGAGTTAATGGGTCATAGTAAGTGAGATTTGGAAGCCTAAAAAGTGAAATCCAAGAGTGGCCTCTTAAGGAACCTAAGTTAGGCTAAAGAAGCATATTAAGTTCTAATACGTTTAATTGTTAATCACTAGAGTTAGAATAGATTCTAATAAGTTATTTTGCATTGTAAATTGATATATGTAGGCCAAGTTAGTCCAAGTTCCTTAATTTGTGGCTAACAAAGACCAAGGAAAAGAAATGAATTAAGAGGGTTAGTAGTTGTTTCAAGCTTCTTAATCCACAAAGTAGCTATCTTTCCTTATCTTACATGCAATTGAGAGTTTAAATGAGTTGAGATGCTTCTATGCTTGTTTTGTTAATGATTTTATGAACTATATGTTGTAATGGCTTCTATATTGACTTTTATCCATGAGAAAAACTATGTTGCTCCTAGCTCTCTATGGCAGGCAATTGAGTGCAGTAGCTCTTCCTTTGCTTAAAGTTGAGTTTAATTGAGCCCAATTAATATGTTTTGATGCTATGGTTTGATAAAAATGAAAGTTTCATGCTAAAGTTATTTTTGAGCTAGATGATACATATGACTGGCATGCTTACATTTCCTTATGACATTCTTTGTGTGCTTGGATATAGATTGACTTTTGCTACTACGATTCTCCTAAGAATCTCACCCCATGTACCTTCCACTAACCATTACAAGTTCCTCAAGTAAGGAGAAAGAAACCGTGAAGAGCTAGAAATTTTAGAAATGATGTAATAGGGAATTTTGTTATGTATACAAACTTAATGTATATGATGGTACCAAATGGATAGCAAACATAGGATGTTTATGATGAACTTCTACATATATGATAAGAATATGTATAAAGAACCTTTGTATCATCTTAAGAACATGAATATGTGATAGTTTGATGCATTATCTGGTCATTTGTACATGGTTTCCGTATTAGAAACTATGGAGTGCTATTTGCATAAATAGATGTGGCATTGTCAATTTTTTATGCAAGCTATATTTCATGCAATGGATTTTATGGAAATGATATATAAATGGATTAAAAGTTGCTCAACAAAAGAGATTACATATTAGATGCCAATTTGACCATCTTAGAACCAAATTTTCATCCAAATGGACCATAAATTATACCTCTACGCCTGACAGTCCAAATGACCTAGTTTGATACTAAAATTTGGCAAAAAATTAGAGAATTATAGAGCTTTCTAACAAACTAAAAACGGTATTTTTCATAGCTCTATAAATATTTTATAAATTTTTTAATTTGGCCCATAACACTTGAAATTCTACAATACTATAGCTAATGTTATAGTTGTGGTTTTTTGGACTTTTGAGAGGCCAAATGGATTCAATTTTACTTGAACTTTTTACAACATAAAGTTTATATCACAAGCTTTCCATAGACAACTGATTTGTGCAAAAAGGAGTTGTATAGCCAAAGTTATAAATTTTTAAAGTTTTAGGCCCTATTATGTCAAAATGGCCAAAATGGATTATATAGCACCCATATGCAAATTTACCATCTATCTTGCTCTCATGCATCAAAACAAACTTGTTTATGGCAGCCACAACTGAAAAAGGAAAGGAATTCAAATTTTAAGCCCCCGAGTACCAACCGATGCATGAAACAAGCTAAAACTATTGCCAAAAATTTAGTTGCAGTTGTGAAATTGTTGCAATAAGAATAGAATGATATGAAATTAGCTATAAGATATATGTTATAATACTTTGTTGGTATCAAGGCTTGGTTTAGGCATTTTAACCTTAGGTATAGCTTGGGGATGAAGATTATGTGTTATGTTTTGGCCCGAATGGAAATTATGGGTGCATATATATGGCATACGTGTGTATTATGTACTAGAGTATTTTTAAATGTTTTCGATCAAGATGGTTAATACTAGGAGAGATAGGCTAACTAGGGTAGATCCTGCAAACCTTACAGCAAGAGCTTTGGAGGCTATAATGGTTCACATGGATCAACAACAAGCGATGATGCAATAGCAACAAGAAGCAATCATGTAGCTGCAAGAAAAATTAGCCCACAAAGAAAATGAAAGGCCTAACCCTTCTTAACCATAACACTTAGACAATATAGGAATTCATAAGCAAATCTCTTAAGCCAGAACCCACAAAACTCACAAAATTCCCAGACACCAACTTAGACAGCCCCAATCCAGCCCCAACTCATAACATAATAAGTAATAACTTAGTTTTAAAAGTATGGCCCTCCAGCATTTGATGGTGAGCTAAATACAAAAAAGAATGAGGCATGCAAAATATTCAGGATGATGGAACACACATATGAGCAAAAGGCCTTGTTGGCCATATTCCAATTAGAGAAGGAAGCAGATTATTAGTAGAGGAGTACTGGACCAATCTTGAAATTAAAGAACATCTTGATCAACTAGAAGACTTTATTATAGGAATTTTATGAGAGATACTTTCTCAGCTTAGCTAAGGATGAGAACAAATAAGAGTTTATCCTGTTGAGGCAAACGAAGAACATGTTTATAGACTACAGTGTAGCCAAATTTTTTGTGCTCTCCAGATACTCCTCCTACCTTCAGAGACAAGATAATGAGAGATGGATAGTAGATAAGTTAGAAAAGGTGCATATGCCTGAAATTAAAGACAAGGTTTTGCCACAGAGAATTAGGGATTTTAATGCCCTGGTTAAGGTATATAGAGTAACAAAAAGTAATCTAAAGAGAATGCAAGCAGCTCCAATTCCAAAACCCCTTCCTCTTAAGTACAAGAGATTAATGGAAGAAGAATTCTCCTAATTAATCTGCAAATTTTTGGTCGCCATCAGAGACTTCATACTATGCCACCACCTATCAGCTTTTTTCTATAGCATAAAGGTGGCAAGCTGAGCTTTCTGCTTTGAAGTGCAGTCCATCACTATAAAAATCTTTTCTATTTCCATTCCATCACCCAGGTCTCTGCCTTGTCTGCATCTAATTCCTCGTCAAACACAGGCGGGTTGTTCTTCAGAAATTGGTTCAGCTATTTCTGGATAGATGGTAGAGTCTGAGTTGGCTCCTAGGGGGGGTGGAACACCTGAAGTGGAAGTTGAGACTGAGGCAAAAGGGCCTATTTTATGGCTTCTTCCTATCTAGCTAGAAAGTCCTATAACCATATAATCATCTGATGCTGCTATTGTACAATCCGTTGTTGCTGGGCTATCACATCTTCATATTTATCGAGTCATTCCATGACAGCTCGTAAAGGGTCCTTAGATTCAACCTTTGAGCTCATAACTGGCCTGCCCCCGCCTTTGCCTCTTCTAGTTTCAACCATTTTCACTAAAAAAAGTCACAATCTTAGCCCGCAATTATAATTTAAGCACATATATGCAGCCATTCTACCACTTCCAAGGTGATTCACACCCAAACACAGGCCAAATGCACCACTCGAGAGCCAAACACAAAGCAAAAGTTCCTGAACCTTTGCTCTGATACTAATAAATGTTAAACCATACTTTATCATACTCTATATTTCCATATTTAAGGAAATTTCCATGTACAAGCAAGAAATGCCAAGAAAAGGAAATAAATAATATCATTTATTTACGTTATGTCGCGTCTAAAAATTCAAATTTTGATCCGTGGACCTTGAAAAATTTCCAACATAATTTTCAAATTGTTATCCATCCATACAAATAATAAACATCTCAAAACTTAGCACAAACCACATATCAAGAACCAAAAATCACAAATTCTCATGTTTTGCCTCGGGTTCTGGGGTGGCATAATTTAAGGTAAGTTTGAAAAATCATAACTAAATCTAGAAAAATCAAAGTCAAGCAAATCATAGCTTTTTGGAAAGCTCTAGATGTTGCTTTACACTAAAAATAAATTTCCAGCCACAAAAATCTCATCTATGTAACATTTGATAATAGAAAATATACAGAGGTCAAACTACCTAGAATACTAATACAACTTACTGATGTAACTTTGAAAATTCATAATTAATTCTACAAAAATCCAATCTATATAAATTGTATCAACTTGGAAAGCTACAAATGTTACTAGAGGGGAAAAATAGTTCCAGATTAATCCAAGAGCATTCAAGGCCCAAAAATTGATGGAACAATACTGAGGGTCTGGCTGTGGGCTTAAAACAGAATAGAAATTTCAAAAATTCATATATATCTCTCTCTAGACATCTAAATGAGGTGCTTCTAGATGACATAGGTCACTGTGAAGGTCTAGTTTCTCTCTATAAAATTTCATAGCAATTTGACATCGTTTGCCCTATGAATGACAGAGTTTCATTTTAGACTAAATAAATAGTACCAGTGGCAAATCCTGAAATTTCAGCCAACTTCAAAAATTTTCCAAAAATTTCATAGATATCTAAATATTCTAAACTCTAGCTTCCTAAGAAGATCTTAATAAGCCCTAGATGCATGCCAAATTTCAGACCAAGAAGAGCTCATTTGGATAAAAAGTGACATAGTCTCACAATTTGGCATATTTTAGCTCTCACAATGCATCAACTTAGTCCAAATGGCTTCTATTATAGTTTGACACCTCTTGGGCAAGTCTAAAAGCTTGAATACAACTTATATAGACTGCCCAAGTGGTTCTAAACCTTATACATCTTATTTTGACCATTCCTCACCCATTCAAACACCAATTCACATAAGCCACCAAAGAGGCAATTTATATATTTACATTGGTGCCATCAAAGGTTCATACAACATTCATACATCATTTTACATTTTCTCAAGGTCTTACATCTAAAAAATAACATATACATAATCACTTTGATATTCAATTACAAAAGAAACTACACAATGATCCAAATATAGCTTTTCAACTCCCTTAGCTTGCATCCTTTGATTCTTGCCCACCACCTAGACATATTAAGATAAGAGAGAGAAAAGGAGTGAGATTCATGAAATCTCAATAGCTCACACACCCATTCACACATACATTCAAGGAATATACACATCAAAGCATAAGTGTGGAAAGTGAGACAACCATAAAGTATGCAAGATCATAATTTTCATGCTACCAATTTACACTAAGTTAAGAATATGCTCTAGAGACTTTTAGTTTTGTCTCACCCTATTTCTAGGACTTTTGGATTTGTCTCACCCTTGGCCTAGGGACTTTTGACTTGGCCTTACCCATTTGAGAGACTTTTGGCCTTGTTTCATCTATGCTATGAGACTTTTGACATCTCCTCACCTTCATTAAAGGATTTTTGGCATCACCTCACCTTCATTAAAGGATTTTTGGCATCACCTCACCCTTATAAGTTATTTCCATAACCAAAGCCATTCAAGAAGATACATTAGTACTAATGCAATATCAAGACATTAAGTGGCGTGTTCTTAACTCATAAGAGCACATATAAGCGCACAATAACATATATATGTAATCAAGAATGCAAGGGAATGAGGTGGAGAGCTACCTTGAACTTTATGCAAGCTTTTCTTTACTTAACTCTCTCCCCTTTTTGGCCTCACAAGTACATCTAGGTGGGTTGGTGTTCTCTTGGCCTAAACACCATAAATACCACACAATTACACATTTGAAGCAAGCCAAGATACCAAATTTATTCTTAAACACACACTTGATTCTATAGGTGGCATAATGTGACGAACGTAATTTTCGTAAAATGACAAAATGAGCCATATAAAAGTAAGTCCTTTGAAATGACCTAGATAATATCCCAAAAAATTTAGGTTGAGTCCCAAACTCCTAAAAATGATAATTCTAGGCTCAGAGAGAAAGAAAAATGGAGTTAGGATGGAGAAACAATTTGCGATGGAAATTGACGAAACGTAATGGCATTTTTGTAAATAAATGTAAATTTTGGAAAACCACATAGAAGGCCTTTTTAAATGAAATTTTTTAGTTGCCCAAGGTTCTCATAAGCCCCAAAAACTATAGGAAGTCTCGGGACTAGTAAGCCCCTTCGATGTATATTTTTCAACGTCAGTTGACCTAAACTTTAACTGGTTCATTTGGTAAGGTTTTAACTTCAAATTGAGTGATTCCAAAAGCATTTTATTAAATTGGGAACCTAAATTTTATAATAAAAAAGACAGTTCTTAAAAAGGAGCTAAAACGAAGTCAAAACAAAATTGTCATTACGGAAAGATGAAATTGGAATTTTTGGAAAAAGTATGTTTCTAGAAACTTCCACACACTTCTCCTTTCTTCTTCCACCTTAAGCATGAAATTTTCTGCCCAAAATACAGAAGTTGATATGCTCTCTTAGGTGCATCAAAAGGGGAAGAAAAGGAGGAGAAAAATCAAGGGAAAGGTAAGGAAACTTGTAGATTTTCATGCTCCATCTTCCTCCAATCTTGTTCCTCTCCTTTCCTCTTCTCTTTCTATCGTTTAGTTAAGTTTTTTGGTTCTGTTTTAGGTCCAGAACCAAGGGGAAAATTTTGAATTTTCTAATGAGAAGAAAACCAAGGAGAAAGACACTTGAAAGCTCACTTGAATCCTAGGTAATCCTTGCTTTTTGTTGCATCTTCTCTTCCCCCTCTCTTTGTGTGTATTTCAGCCAAGAATAAAACCAAAGGAGGGGAGGATGTTCTATCCAAATACAAGGAAGGAACAAGGGTTTTAGGCCATAGGGAGATGGAATATGGTAAGAAATTCTAAGAAAAACTAATAGAAAACAAGTTAGAAAAGTGTAGTATTTTTTAGGGTTTTGCAAAATCTGATTTTGTGTGAATGTTTCCTTGGCTATTTGAATGTTCCCTTGAGCTTCTAAGACCTCTAGAAAGCCTCCCAAGTGGCTCTCCCATCAAGGAAAAATCACAAAGTCCATGAACCTCTATTATGGTGCATATTTCAGCCAAGCTAGGTTCATTAGGATAGGGGATGTTTTAATTTGTTCTAACCTTGGTTTGGGACTTTATATGATGTTAGAAGATGGGAGAAACCATTGGAAAAAATTTAGGAGCCATAGATTGGGAGATAGAACAATGGTGTCCATAATGATACTTTGTGAAGTAACTTGGTTTTCCAATTGTGCAATTGAATGTGTGATGGCTCCAAGGACCTTAAATGAGTCCAAGAAGCCTAAAAATAACAAGAGAATGGAGCCTATAACTTAGATGATATGAGTTGCTTCAATGGACCATCTATAGAACCAATATGCCTATTATGGAACCAAGTGTATGTTTAAAAGTGAACCTAGTGTCTTGGCTTGCTTCAAGTGTGTAATTATGTGATGTTTGTGATGTCTAAGTCAAGAGAACCTTACTCCACCTAAGTGCTCTTGTGAGACCAAGGAGGGAAAGGAATTGGCAAAGTAAGCTTGTATAAATTAAAAGGTAGCTCTCCACCTCATTTTCTTGCATTGTTGTGTGCATATGTATATGTTTTGTGCTGGTATATGCTCTTGTGATTTAAGAACATGCCACTTGATGTCTTGAGATTGCATTGGTACCAATATGTCTTCTTGAATGACTATGGTTGTGGAAAGAGCTCATAAGGGTGAGGTGATGCCAAAAGTCTCTTGATGAAGGTGAGGAGGTGCCAAAAGTCTCATGGCATGGGTGAGACAAGGCCAAAAGTCCCTTGAATGGGTGAGGCTAAGTCAAAAGTCCTAAGGCCAAGAGTGAAGCAAATCCAAAAGTCCTAAAAATGGGGTGAGGCTAAACCAAAAATCCCTAGAGCATGAAAGTGGTCTTGACATGTTGATGTGGCATGAAATGGGATTTATTGCATACTTTATGCTTACATATTCATATATTTGATGTATGTGTGCCTTGAATGTGGTGTGAATGGGTGTGTGAGCTATTGAGATTCTTGGAATCTTACTCCCCTTTCCCTCTCATGCTTAAAATGTCTAGGTGGTGCCTAAGGCCAAGGAAATGCAAGCCAAGAACACTAAATAGCTACACTTTGTTTAATTTGTAGTTTAAATTGTAATGGAGTGTCAAGAAGCATTGTACATATTATTTTTGGGTGTGTAAAACCTTGAGCATATGTAACATGATGTATAGACTATATATATAATGTATGTAGTATTAAATCAATAAAATTATGTAATTGGACCCTTGAATGGCATGTGTGTTTAGTGCATAAATGGATGTTGAGAGACCAAAATAAGATATATGGGGTTTGGGACCACTTGGAAAGTCTTTACAAGTCATATTTGTGCTTTGAAACTTGCTTAAGAGGTGCCAAACAATTAAGAAAGTCATTTGGACAAATTGATAACCCATATGGAGCAAAATTTTACCACTTTAGGAGGTTATATCACTTTTTATCCAAATGAGCCCTTCTTGGTTTGAAATTTGGCATGTATCTAGAGCTTTTTGAAAAGCTAAAGTTAGTAATTTTTGGAAGTCTATGGAATATTTGGTGAATTGTTGAAGTTGGGAATTTTTCTAGTTTTGGTCATTGGTACTGTAGCACTAGTCCGAAATTAAATTCTGTCACTCATAGGGCAAATGATGTCCAATTGCCACAAAATTTTATACAAAGAAACTAGATATTTCCAATGACTTGTGCCAACTAGAAGCACCTCATTTGGAGGTCTAGAGAAGGAGATATGAATTTTTGAAGATTCTATCCAATATCAAGAGTTTTGCCCAACCTAAGTTACTATTCTATTGAATTTTGAGCTTTGGGTTGCTTGAGTAGTCTAAAAATATTTTTTCCCTCTAGCTAACATCCACATCTTTCAAGATTGGTATCATTTGTATGGATTGGATTTTTGTGGAATTAATTGGACATTTTCAAAGTTTGCTGTAGAATTCTATGATAGTTCCAAAATACAGTTTGACCTCTGGACTTTTTTTTATGTCAAACGTCCTCTGTGATGGATATTATAGTCTAGATATATTTTTAGCGTTAAGTAGACATTTGTAACTTTCCAGAATAACTAAGAATGCATGTTTTTTACTTTTCTAAAATTAGTTATGATTTTTCAAAATTTGAATAGAAAAGAGGCAAAATCTCAATAGCTTAATACCATAATTTTTTAGCTTATTCCATGCTATTTTTATACCTCATATCAATCAATTCATATAAGAGGTAAGAAAATGGTATTAAAATAGTGATTATTTTTGGATTGTGTCACATATAAAAATTCCGTTCAGTGTCACATAAATTGTATGAGCTCATATAACACATTCCTATATTTAATTTCATGGATACAAATCATTTAGATCACCAAAAGTGGCCTACATCTCAAGAAACTTGATATGAAGCATAAAATATGGACATTCATTTTCTGTCAGTTTTGGCTTATTTCTGTCTCAAACTTTAAAAAATCATAACTAATTCTAAAAAAATCAAAATCATGCATTATTAGTCATTCTGGAAAGCTACAGATGTCTACTTCACACTAAAAATATTTCCAATCCATAACATCTATCACATAGAATTTTTGACATATGAAAAAGTCCAGAGGTCAAACTGCCTTCTGGAACTGTCACAAATTTCTGTAGCAAATTTTGAAAATGTCCAATTATTCCATAAAAATTCAATTTATGCAAATGATACCAATCTGGAAAGCTGTGGATATCAGCTAAAGGAAAAAAATAACTCTAGACTAGCTCAGGCATGCCCGATCTCGAAATCTAATCAAACAATAATAGAGGTTGGGTGAAGTTCTTGATACTGGACAGAATCTTTAAAAATTTATATCTCCTTCTCTGGACCTCCAAATGAGGTGCTTCTAGTTGCCACAAGTCACTGGGAATGTCTTGTTTCTCTGTATGAAATTTTGTGATAATTGGACATCATTTGTCCCATAAGTGATAGAATTTAATTTTGGACCAATGTTACAATACTAAGGACCAAAGTTAGAAAAATTTTTAACTTCAACAATTCACCAAATATTCCACAGACCTCCAAAAATTACCAACTTTAGCTTTCTAAAAATCTCTCAATAGGTTCTAGATGTATGCCAAATTTTAGACTAAGAAGAACACATTTGGATAAAAAATGATATAGCCTCATGAAATGGTCATTTTTGCTCCCTATCAAGAGTCAGTTTAGTCCAAATGGCCTCCTCTTGAGTTTGGCACCTCTTGAGTAAGTTTAAAAATATAATTATGACTTGTGAGAGCTTCCCAAATGGTCACAAACCCCATGCATCTAAATTTGGTCATTCCACATCCAAGAATACATAATTGCATCAAGCCATCCAAGAGTCAATTTGCATAATTGCTGGATTTAGTGACACATAAGGTCTACATCATATTCATACATCATTTTACATTTTTTCATAGTCTTACATCACAAAAATAATATGTACAAGCTCACTTTGACATCCATTTACAAGTAAGGTTACATAATATACAAAATACAATCTTTTAAGGTCTTTGGCTTGCACTCCTTGTTTCTTGAACATCACCTAGGCATTTCAAGATAATGGAGGGAAGGGGAGTGAGATTCCTAAAATCTCAATAGCTCACACACCTATTTACACATACATTCAAAACATACATACATCAAAATCTCAAATGTGCAAACATAAAGTGTATAATACTACATTTTCATGTCACATTTCCACATTAAGCCATTTTCATGCTCTAGGGACTTTTGATTTTGCCTCACCCCATTTTTAAGACTTTTGGATTTTTCTCACTCTTGGTCTTGGGACTTTTGACCTAGCCTCACCCATTCAAGGGACTTTTAGTCTAGTCTCACCTATGCCTTGAGACTTTTGGCACATCCTCAACCTCTTTAAGGGACTTTTGGTATCACCTCACCCTTATGAGCCAATCTCACATTCAAGGCCATTCAAAAGCACATATTGGTACCAATACAATTCCATGAGATCATGTGGCATATTACCAATTCACAAGAGCACATACAAGCACATAATAACATATATATGCATACAAGAATGCAAGGAATGAGGTGGAGAGCTATCTTTCAATTAATGTAAGCTTTACTTTACTAATTCCTTCCCCTCCTTGATTTCACAAGAGCACTTAGGTGGTTGATTGTTCTCTTGTCCTAGACATCACAAGGAGTACACAATCACATACTTGAAGTAAGCCAAGACATTAAACTAAAGCTTAAACACACACTTGGTTTTATACTTGGCATAATGGTTCCATAAATGGCCTATTGAAGCAACTTCCATAATTCAAGTTCTAGGCTCTATTCTCTTTTCATTTCTAGGCCTCTTGTCATCATTCAAAGTCATTGGGGCCATCACACATTCATTTTCACAAGCTTAATTACAAGTTGCTTCTTAAGGCACCATTATGGACACCATTGTCCCATCTTCCAAACCAAGGCTCCTAAATTTTTTCCAATGATTCTTCCCATCTTCTAACATCATATGAAGTTCCAAACTAATGCTAGAACAAATTAAAACATCCCCTAATCTTATGCTCTTGCCTTGGCTGAACAATGCACACAAAAGGAGGTTCATGGAGTTTTTTATTTTTCTTTGATGGGAGAGCTACTTGGGAGGCTTTCTAGAGGTCTTAGGGGCTCAATGGAGCACTTAAATAGCCTAGGAAATTCATATATTGAATCATATTTTACAAAACCCTAAAGAATCCTACACTTTCCTAGCTTAATGTTTATTGGTTTTTCTTGCAATTTCTTAGTATATTCCACTTCCCCATGGTCCAAAACCCTAGTTTCTCTCTTATTTTTGAACAAAAAATCTCTCCCCCATATGGTTCTGTTCTTTGCTGAAAATGGGATAAAGGAAGAGCAAGGGAAGGAAGCAACCAAAATAAGAGCTTACCTTAGATTTAAGCTTAATTTCAAGCCCTTTTTCTTCTTGGTTTGCTTTTTCTCAAGCAATTCAAACTGCTCCCCCTTGTTCTAGACTCAAAACAAAACCAACCCATTCAAATAAACCATAGAAAGAGAGCTAAGATGGAAAGGAACAAGATTGGAAGAAAGAGAAGTATGAAATTCTATGAAATTCCTCACCTTTTCCTTGGTTTCTTCCTTCTTTCTCTCCTCCTCTTGGTGCATCCAAAATTGTGCTTCTTTTTTCTGTATTTGGGCAGAAGGTGTGTTGACCTAAATGAGGGGAGGAAGAGGCATGAAGCTTATGGAACATTCAAGAAGCTAACTTTTTTGAAAATTTCAATTCCGTCCTTCCGTAATGGCAATTTCATTTTAGCCTCGTTTTAGCTCCTTTTTATAACTTTCTTTTCTATTTTAAAATTTAGATTACCAATTTAATAAAATATTTTTGAAATCACTCAAATTGGAGTTAGAACCTTCTCGAACAAATCTGTCAAATTTCAGGTTCACCGATATTGGAAAATGTACACCAGAGGCGCTTTAACTATCACGGGGCTTCCTATGATTTTCAAGGCCTCTGAAAACCCTAGACAACTTAAATTTTTCATTTAAAAAGCCCTCCTATGAGTTTTTCCAAAATTTGCATATATTTATGAAAATGCCATTACGTTTTGTTAATTTTTATCACAATTCTATTTCACCATCCTAATTCCATTTTTCTCTCTATCTGAGCTTTTGATTATTATTTTTAAGAGCCTAGGACACTACCCAAATTTTTTGAGATATTATCTAACTCATTTCAAAGGACTTGCTTTTATATCACTCATTTCGTTGTTTTACGGAATTTACCATTTGTTACACTAAAAGTAATCTTTTTACATAACTCTTGTGCAATGTTTATTATACTCTTATAATTGTTATTCAATAGTATCTTAACACTTTTTCATTCCTTTCTTAAAGTAGGGTTACAAAGGTTATTTCTATACTCAAAATCAATTTTTTCATTCTTTTCACGATCATATTCTTTTTATATTCTACGTACCAAATGAGTAGTAATTTTGCAATGGCTTCCATTAGAGATTCACTTGACCCATCATTGGACAATGTCAATCAATATTGAATGATGTAGTCTTCATTAACCATATCAAGAATATGAGAAGAGGGAAATGGCATCCTTATCTTCATGCTCTTGATATGGTTGATTGACAAACGGAAACCTCACAAGATGAAAAGAAATTGAGGGATTGCTTAATGATGATTATTATGATGATGTTGCATTGATGAAGAAAAGGAATTGATTTAGATATCTTAGGATAAATCTTAAACTCAAAAACTTTGTCAAACATTGATGTATTTTATGACTTAAGTACTTGATGTTGTGATTTATGGATGGTTATTATGTTGATATGAAGCTTTTCTTTAATGTGGGTTTGGTTTTCTATATATATTAGTCATTATCAATTGCATTTTGATTATATATATATATATATATATTGTAAGCTACATTTTCATGTAGCTCGCCATGATGCTATGTACTATAAGTTATGGCATTTTGGAGCTCTTGGCACTACAAGTGTGTCACACACTATTAATAATTGTATGTTCAACTAGTGAAAATTGCTGCTTAGTTACTAGTGCTGAGTTAAAATTTCATTTTCTATGCCTATGAATGCAATTCTGAAATAAAAGTCTCCTCTCTCTAAAAGCTTCCTCCAGTTACATACTTGGTGAAAGGTTAGTCTCAAAGAGAAATAAGATTAAGGTCCCTTAATTGTTTTGGGGTTAGAAGGTTAGGGGTTTAAGGTCGGAGATCAAGTGATTAGCCTTAATGAAATTAGGGGAAGAAAAGTAAAGTTACAATTTTTATTAGTTAATTAAAGTAGAAGTGTAAGGAGAGTAAATCAGATAGAGAGTAGTCTAATAATTAGAGGTAGATGGTAACTAAGAAAAACTATAGCCAAAACCATTAAGAAAGATTTAGACTTAAATGGTTTATCTAAAGACATAATTCATAATAAAACTTTATGGCATTATTTGATCTATATGACCGACCCCACCTAGTGAGAAAATGCCTATTTGTAACAACCAGAAAAAAAAAGAAGTTGAAAATTTTTTGAAGTCCTAAAATTTTCTAAGTCTGCTAACTATAGTGAGAAATGGCCTAGTTATAGTGAATGCACTTGTTTGCTATAGTGAGACATGATCTACCTATAGCGAGTGCGGGCATCCCATACAAAAATCAGGGAGCTGCTAGCCGTAGCGCGTACCATAGTAAAAACAGGGGTCTGGGACTGATACATGCTCGCTGTAGCAGGGTTATTATTCGCTATAGCGAGGGTTAGTCTGGAAAAGAATGAAAAAAGAGAATTTGACTTCTTAAAGCATCCAAATCCATTCCTTTTCTTTTAACCGACCTAAGCTTCGACCAAAAGAGAGAAAGGGCTGTGGAAAGAGAGAGAGACCAAAAGAAGGAAGGAGGAAAAGGTAAGCAAGTTGAGATTTCCATAGCTTTTCTTCTTAGAATCTTGTTCTTCTCTCTTTACCCTCTCTTTCTATGATTTTGGTTGTTGAAGTAGTTAGGTTTTGGGCTTGGTTCAGAAGAGCGAAAGTGGAAAACCACTCTTAAAGAAGGCTAGAACTCATGTATCTTTACTTCTTCTTCTTTGCTTTTCTTGAGTATGTTGGTTTTACCAACTTGAGAGCTTGAGAGAGAAGAAGAGTTGGTGAAATTCTAGAGAGAAAGAATCCCTAGTTTCTCACATATTTAGTGGGGTTTGCCTTGATGAAGAGCCCCTTAACTTTGTGAATAATTGTTGATTTATGAGAGATTAATTATATGCTCTTTGTGTGTCTTGGCTCAAGAGAAGCACCTCCATCTAGTTGTGATTGTGAAACCAAGAAGGAAGAAGAGAAATTGAAAGGGAAGGCTTGTGTTGACTTGTAAGATAGCTCTCCACTCTTTCTTGTTGCATTCTTAGATGTGTAATAGTCATTGTATGCTTGTGTATATGCTTGTATTGTGAGACATGCCATTCGATGTTGCCTTGATGCATTAGTACCAATATGCTTATGTTTAGGTTGTGAAAATTGCTTGGGTGAGGTGGTATTGAAAGTCCCTTGAGACGAGTGAGGTGGAGCCAAAAGTCCCTAAACCAAGGGTGAGGCCAATCCAAAAGTCCCAAAATTCAGGTGAGGCTAGACCAAAAGTCCTTAGAGCTTATTCTTGGCATTGATATGATATCATGGCATGAAAATCATATGTTGTGTAATTGTGAATGGTTTGCATGCTTTGACTTGTTTATATGCCTTGATTGCTTCCTTAAATGAGTGTATGAGCTATTGAGATTCCATGAATCTCACCCCCTTCCCTCTCTCATCTCATATGGTCCAGGTAGAGCTCAAGAGCCTAAGAGTGGAGGCCATGAGGCATAGAAAGTTTTGTTTTGCCACTTTTACACACTCACGCCTAGTTTGATGTATAGGAAGACTAAGTGCTTTTGTATATATATTCTTTTTGAGATGTAAATGCTTAAGCAAGTGTAAAAGTATGTATGAATGATGGATGAACTATGTAGAGAACCAAAGCAATGAAAATGTGGGATTTGGCCCTTTTGTGGCTTATACGTAATAGTGTATTTTGACCCATAGCATAGTGAGTTTGAAATGTATGATAATTTGGACCATTTGGGTATTTCATATATACTATGTTTATGCTTTAAAACTTGCCCAAGAGGTGCTAAAACATGCGAGAGGCCATTTGGACCCACTTTGAATCATTTTGGATGCCAAAACCGCTAAATTCGTGAGTTCCATCAAATTATGACCAAACGAGCTCTTTTTGATATGAAATTTGGCATGCCTCTAGAGTCTATTGAGAGCTTCCAAGAAGCTAAAGTGGGTAATATTTGGAGGTCTAGAAAATATTTGGTAAATTGTTGAAGTTGAAGAATTTTCTGGTTTTGGTTATTGTACTGTGCAACTAGGTCCGAAAATGAATCTGTGTCATTCATAGACCAAACGATATCCAATTGTCATAAAATTTTATGGGCATAAACTAGACATCCACAATGACCTATACCAATTAGAAGCACCTCAATTGGAGGTCTGTAGAGGGAGAAACGACTTTCTGAAGTTATGTGTCAGCATCAGGGAAGCCATCCGACCTTCATTACCGTTCTATCCGTTTTCAAGGTCCAAGGGCTATTGAACTGATCTAAACTTATTTTTTTCCTCTATTTAACATCTGTATCTTTCCAAATTAGTATATTTTTCATAGATTTTATTTTTTTAGAATTAGTTATGAATTTTTGAATTTCATGACAGCAAGTTGCACCAGTACCAGGGACAGCCAGACCTCTGTCTCTTTTTCGATGTCAAACATGGTCCAAACGCTGAGATTATGGTTGAGAATTATTTTTAGTGTCAATTTAACACTTAGATATTTTCAGAGATCTATGGTTTGCTTGATTCCCATTTTTGTATAATTAGTTATGATTTTCCAAAGTTAGAACTAAAAATCTGACTTTTGGGTCCATTTGAAAAATTGCATTTTCGTGATTTTTGGCTTCATATCCGTGATTTATGGGTTATTTGAGGCTATGTATGAGTTGTATAAATGGTGTTTGAGTAGAGAATATGAATGATGGATTCACGGGACTCACGAGGCAAAATATGACTAATTAAACCCTGACTTAAAGTAGTAAAATACCATGGTTTTGGTCCTTTTTATTGGAAATCATATGGAATCAAACCTAACAGGGAGATTGATTGAGGTTAAGATATTATGGTGTTACACTATTGTTGTTGTTGTTGTTGTAATTAAAGTATAAGTGTAGAATGTCCAAAGAAAGATTAAATAGCTTATGTCATCTAAAAGGATTAAGTGAAGGAATAGGAGTGGGCATACAATGAAGTAAGTGAAGTAATAATATTTGTGGATAAGAGGTGTCTACTATATTGAACAAGCAAGCTCATTAAAGACCATTGAACAATTGCAATTATGTTTTTTTAAAAAGATAAAAATAAAATTGCTAAGAATTTAAATTAAGAAACATGCGTTAAACTTGATTATCTAATCCAGCTAATTGTAATTCAGTGAAAGAACCCTGTAGACTAGACTATAAAAATTGGATTTCTGGAAATGCTTTTATAAGCGCATTAGCAATGACTGGAATAGGTAAATGCAAAATATTATGTGTAGAGAAAGGTTAATTTGAGTAATCTACCTAACCACAGACCAATATATTTCTTGCTTGGCATGAAAGTGCTAGCCTTGAATTTAGGATATATGATAATCTTCTTTCCATGCAATAGATACAGAATCACTATTAGAAAATTTTTAATATCCTACTATGGCTATGGCAATGCCATTCTCACTAATTTCTCCCTGTTAAATTTGTATTGTCTCCTTAGGCCATTTTCTAGCGGGACTAACTGTGCATAGATTGGTTGATAATGATATACTCTACAAAGATGAGGTTGCAACTATTTTTTTTTTCTTAACATTCTTTGGATGCAAAAAGAAGTGAGAAATTCTTAAATAGACCTAATTTATAAAAAATTGTAAACTAAACCGATCATGAATAGAGATATATAAATAATAGATCTATTCTCCTAAAAAGTTTGTTTGTTATACTTATTATTCGTGATTTGTATGATTTATAATTTTTAATAGTCAGATCTAGCTAAGAATTTCTATGCATTGACATTTGTTACAGGTTAAAAGCTGAACTCTTTTGTTTTGCAATATTTGTAACAGAGCTTGGATGGTGATTCAGTGATTGTATTGAAGATGAAAGTCCCACAAGGGAGACAAAGGAGCTTGGCTTTCTTTTGGCAATAATGGGTGCATGTTTTGAAGTCTCCCAAGTGCTGTGAATTGCCGCCACTAAACTTGGTAAGCGAAGTAAGCAACAATTTTGTGTTGAACTATTGAATTGGTGCCTTGTGTTACACTCATGAATTTTCTCTTTAGAGGGTAAGCTTTCTTTGTTTCCCTTGGTCCCAGTCAAAATTGCCAATGTAAACTTCAATTTGTAGTTTGGTACCCTGAAAATGGGTGTTACCACAAAGAATATTTGGAGATTTTATGGAGGAAGAGTTACTTTGAGAATTTGTTATGCTGCCTTTTGATGTGATTCTTTCGTAGTTGCACATCTAGAGTCACAGCATTCATATACGTGTTTTGTAACAAATTTTTATTTTTGTGCACCTAACCAAATTACGTAAGATTAGAATCTGTCTAAATGATTTTTAATATTGCTTCCAAGCTCTATCTCTTTCTCGCTTTTTTTTCTTTTTAAGTATTTGATGTATTTAATAAATAAAAAAGCCTTTTATTAAGACAAACGAAGTGTCTGGCAAAATAATAATAATAATAATAATAATAATGTTGCCAAGTTGACATTTAATTAAACACAAGACTGATTTTAAAAACTTAGCTCTTAGTGGATTAAAGTGCAACTCATTGAGCTCCCAACCTTGTCAATCAAACAAATAACAGCATAAATGTCCAAAAAAAAAGTATGACATCATGCAATTTGTTTAACTTAAAAAATGAGAAATGCGGTAATATACACACACACACATCTATATATATAACATCATACTTAAATTTTGTTTTTTAAAATTACATTTAGCACTCTTGACATTCTTATATGGTAGAAATTTCTCTTTTTCTTCTTTTTTTTTGTGTCAAAGAAAGTAACTTTTTGTATAGCATGAGATTATGATTCTATTTTTAATATAATAATAAAAGCAATTATGTTGATGTTAAATTCTACTATGAGATTATAATTTTATTCTTAGTATAATAGCAAAATTAATTAAATAATTTTATTTTTATAAAAGAAACATATATTATATTAAAAGTTAATTTTATTAACAAAAGATAAATTAAAAAAGAATTGAGTATAGTTTTTATAAAAAAATAAATGTATTAATTTAGTCGATAGAATTAATGTAATTTCTTCTTGAAAATAATATTACTAAGATATTAAATTAATTCACTAAGTGTATCAATGTAAGCAAAGCACCCAATTATAAAATTATCAAAGAAAGGAAAAAATTTTACATATACTCAGTGTATCATATTATTTATACATTAACTAATTAAATTAAATTAAATCATAAAATAAACTCTATATAGTAACATTGCTATAATGAAAAATTTTATTATATAATAAGAAATAAAATATAGGTCTCATGTAATATTCTATTTATCCATATTCTACTTATGTAATAATGGAATAATGAGTAATTAAATGTGAAACTTATTTCTATAAGTTGACATTATTTTAATAGCAGGTAATTTTATTTTGGTTATTTTTAATTTTATTTTTAGAGAGAATATAGATAGTATAACGCTCTAGAAATATTTTTAAAAAAATTTCAAAAAAGGTAACCAAAAGTCCTTCGCTGTGCAAGTTGCACGACATCCAATTATCCACTCAATTCTATCTAGTTGTTTATTTCCTTTAGTTTAATCCTTTTTTATTTTAAAGAAAGTAAACTTTGAAATAAAAATAATTTTTTTAACTTTTGTAATTATTATTTTATATATTACCTAATTTCTGTCTGATAAAAATTAGGATATTGTCATGAATTTTACTTCCTTCACTGTTTACACTACAGCAAAAGATTTGCGTTCTAAAGGAAAATTGTGAAAAGGAGGGTAAAATAGACATTTAATAGGGACCTACCTCTTTATAATTAAGTCGAACACACAAAAGTGCCATTTTCCATTTTTAACATTGAAAGTCACTTAATATGTTAATAAGAATGAGTTTGGTTCTTTCACTGTGCATGTTGTGCAAAGCAACACTACATCTCAATTCTTTGATTTAAAGATTTGACAATTCAATTGTCTATTTTTTATTTACTATGATACTTTTTTATTTTAAAAGAAACAGAATATAAGATGAAAATAGTTTTTTAACTTTCCCTTGAATCAAAATTTAAAAAAAGGTTCAATATATATATATATATATGGATAATTCAATCTTCAAATCTTCAAAATAAAAGGTTTAGATGCTGCGTTGCTTTGCACAGCAGTAACACGCTATAATCTCCTTTCAAAAAGAAAGGGCTCAATTGACAAATATTAAGAATTTTGAATAATTACGGTACTATTTAAACTAATCTTTTGAATTTTTTATTTTGCAAAACAAATTTATGTATTATTGTTGGATTGGAATTTTGAATATGAAACAAAATGTTATGATAAAAAAATGAAAATACAATGGTTGACATAAAAAAAAAAAGAAGGAAAATCTCCATCTATTAAATGATGACACAACTAAATATGTATTGACAACCTAACTCCTTTCTTCATTGTTGCAACTTGAATCTACTGGTTTTATTTTGTGAAATGATAGAAAGGTTTTGTACATGCTTCTCTTCTACTATTCTTTCCCATCTTTTTTGTGTTAAAGCTTTTAATAATTTTGTTTTTGGCCGTTCCAATGGGTTCTCAGCTGAACAATCACAGTGTATGAGGACTCAATTTCACCCGGCCAGTACCTGATTTTAGGGCAACCTCAAGGTTTTACATGTTCTCTCTCATGGTTTAATTCAGGGAAGTGCCCTAAATCTCATGTCTCCATAACTACAATTTTGATCATTTCTGAGATCTTTTTTATTTTTTGGTTAATTTAATTCAATGTCAAAGTTGTAAAGATTTTCCCCTTATTGTAGTCTAAAGCAGTTCTTCGATTTGGATCATATTCCAAGGTAATGCTCAGTTCATGCTATGAATTTGAGTCCTTTCGTGGAAGGCGAGGCAAAATATGAGGAATAACTTAGCCAGCCAAAAGTAATTTACTTACTGTCATTTGCATCAAAAGTTAATGTTTTCTCAGTTCTCACCCGGGTCACCCAATATTATTATCTTAAAAATCTATTGCAATGTAAGTCTAGAACTATCATTGCAGCCAAAGCCTCCTAGGATGGTCATAAATGTCATCAACCAGTGGATCATCTCTTACTCGTTGATTGATATGCTTCTTCACATTTAGTTCATATAATATTAATAAACTTGTGACATAAGATTGCAGAGACAGAGCTACATGAAACCTAAATGCATGCTGAAGAGGAACAGGTGGGGAGGTTATATTCCAATATCCCTTTGAATTATATGTTGCCAGCTGTAAGTTCAAAATCAATATATTCACCAATAACAGTACTTTGAATTTGGATGGTCTCCATCCCCTTGGTCTAGATTTTTAATTTTTATTTATTTTAATTTTTCTTAAAGTAGTGGATCACATAATAGACTTTTATTTGTGAACTTAAAAAAATTAAGATTAAAAAAATAGAAGAAATTTGAAATTTATGATCTCTTACGCACGTGGGAGAGAGCGTGCACGGGAGACACGATCCAAGTACCTTGAACCTTCTATATCTTACTAATCATAGGATGGCCAATAGCCTGTTGGTTAACAGCAAAATCTGCAGCTGAAGAAGAGCTAGAGGTGTGTGGAAGGCCTCTAAAATCTGATGCATGAGACTGAGATAAATTGTCAGCTATAGCAGAGGGAACTAAAGAGGGACTTGTTGGAAGAGAGTTATATTGGGATAGTGATTTATGTGTGGGTTTCAATTATGTAAGTGTAAGGGTGATGACAGGAATAAATGGTGATAAGGTTATTTGTTGTGAAGGTGCAAAAGGTGTCAATGGCTATGGGGAAAAGTGTGTTTTGTATGGAAATAGTGCTTCATTGAACTGAACATGGCGAGAGATATAGATTTTACCTTTAGGGGAGAGGCAACGATATCCTTTATGAGTTAGGCTGTAACCAAGGAAGAGACACATAATGGATCGAAGTTCAAGTTTGTGTTTGTTGTAGGGTCGAGTGTAGGGAAAACACGCACAGCCAAATGTTTTGAGGAGTGTGTAATCAGGTTTGACATGGTGCAGTATCTCCAATGGTGACTTTCCTTTAAGAACTGGTGTAGGAAGCCGGTTGATGATATAACATGCTATCATGAAGGCATCATCCCAATGCTCCATAGGCATAGATGCATGGGCCAATAATGTAAGACCCATTTCAATGAGATGTCTATGTTTGCGCTTTGCGATTCCATTTTGTTCATGAGTGTATGGACAACTCACTCTGTGAATAATGCCTTGTTGGTTGAAGTAGGCATCAAGAACTTTATATTCTAGACCACCATTAGTCTGTAGTGACTTTAGTTTGGTATCAAACTGCAACTTGGCCATATTCTTGAAACTATGAAATACAAAAGCGACTTCACTTTTGCTTCTGAGGGGATAAACCCATGTGTATCTTGAGTATGCATTAATGAAATTCACATAGTATCGATAACCACTGGAGGAAGGTGTGGGTGAGGGCCACCAAATGTCAAAATACACAAGTTGTAATGGTTTATTGTAATGGGAAAGAGAAGTTGTAAAGGGAAGTTTGTGAGATTTGCCAAGACAACAAAAAGTGCAAGAAGAAAGAGAGTCAATTTTATTGCTAATTTTGAGATTACATTGTGTAAGAACTCTGTGTACAACAAAAAAAAGAACAATGGCCAAGTCTTTGGTGCCACAAATCAACATTTTTTTGTTTGTTGGAAGAGTGTAGTTTTGCAATGTAGGCTTGATGGGTTGATCGTTGGGCTGTATTCTTAGGTCTTTGGTTCAGGAGGTTTATGTTTTTCAGGATGTATAGACCTTCTTTAGTAGTCCCCTACAAAATAAGCTCATCGGTTATTTCATCTTTAACCAAACATCTATCAGAATGAAACTCAAAATATACTTGATTATCATTTGTAAATCGATATACACTAAGTAAATTCTTAGTGATTTTGGGCACATGCAGCATGTGTGTAAGTATCATTTTTCTATCTGTAAGATTTGAAAGAATTTGAGATTGGCCTGTGTTGTGTATAGGTAATCCTTTACCATCACCAATTTTGAATTGCTCAGTACCAGAATATTCATTCTTGACTTCAAGATTATTGGAATCAGCAGTAACATGATTGGATGCACCTAAGTTAGGATGCCAAGCATCATCCTCCTGCAATTCAAGTACTGCAATAGCATACATGGCTCTCATTTGATTCTGCCCTTTTGAGCTTTGAGATTGGGAGGATTTAGTGCTATATGGACTCACAAAGTTCTGATTATATCTATGATAACATTCCCATGCCAGGTGTCTGAATTTTCCACACACTTAGCATTGTGGCCTTTCATTGAACCTGCCATGACCTCTTTTTCTTGTCCTTTGATTCTAATTGTAACCTCCACATGTCTGGGAGTACCCTTGAGTTCTCTGTGGTTGCCTCTTATCTCTCTGATTTTGAAATTGTGTGACATGTGCTTGTAGATTTGCCACTGCACTTGCTTTAGTGACCTTATGTTTCTCCAGCCTCTCTTCTTGTGACATTAGAAGCGCTTCCATCTTTGTAACTAAGTATGCCTCTATTCTTGATGACACCCCAGCAATAAAAGGATCATACTCCATTGGTAGTCCCTTAAAAATTGCATCAATATGTTGCTCTGCTGTCATCAGCTCACCAATTGCTGCCAGCAAGTCCACTATCTTCTTTACCTTTAGAAGGTAATCAAAAATTGGTGTGCCCCCTTTCTTGAGACACTGGAGTTGATTCTTTAGCTGTTTGACCTTGGCTCTTGTTTGGGAGGTGAAGAATTTCCCCAAATCTTCCCAAATGTGGTAGCTATATCGTAGCTGACCATTCTTGCTTGCATGCCGTCGGTCATTGAGGAGAGTAGCCACGACATCATCAGTTGATCTTGCTGCTCCCAGTTTAGGAAATCTTCATTGAGATTACCAGATGCCTCATCTTCTTCAGTTTCGTACATTCTTGGTATGGCTCTTTTGCCAATGATGAATTTTTGCAACTTGAAACCTTTGATCGTTGACAACGCTTGTTGTTTCCATATCAGGTAGTTCGATTCGTCCAGCTTCACTAAAACTAGATTAGAGAATGTTTGAGGATTAAACTTGGTCTATGTGGCTGTAGCAGTGTTGGTTGCGCTCGCATTGGTGGTTGGACTCTCCATGATCATCCAAAGCTCTGATACCATCTAAAATTCAGAGTATTCAGAAATGGAAGAAAATGAATCTATATTGTTTCCGCCACCTTACATGATAAATGCATTACACTGTATTTATAGAGTATCAGACTCAGTTGCATATAACTACACGTACAATTGTCACTAACTAACTTTAGTTAATTATTAACTATCTATACTCTAACACTTACTGAAGTTCCTCCTCCTCACTGACCAAGCTTTTCAAAACAGGGGACCAATATTTGGCATCTGAAGCTTGTTCTTCCCAATCCCCACTATGCAAAACTGTGACTGAATGGATACAAAAGTTGCTGTAAATTTAGTGAAGTATGTTAGAACGTCGTCCTCATCAATTTTATTCAGGATGTGGAATATTTGTCAAGGTCAATGTGGCATGTCGGGAATTTGATAGTTTACCATCATCAGAACTTGACTCCAGAGGCAGCGATACAGATGGTCAAGCATGTTTGTGTGGTTGTCACAGGCTACTTGGATGGATGATGAACTAGTCGAGCAGAAGAATCGGGATAGAGAAGGAGCAAGTCTTATAAAGGTAGGCACTGAAGCATGGTCAGATTTTCAGCTGAATATTATTGTACATTGGCGCAAAAGAAAGAGAGGGTTCGTCATTGGCAAGCGATGGCCCGAACTATTGATAACAATGGTCTTCATTTTGGGTACAGCAGAATGGATAGGGGGATACTATTGTCTTGCTGAAATTAAGCAAGATTCTCTGAACAAGTTTGTTGAAAGGAGCTCGCAGTATACAAATAATATCGAAGAATGGCAGACTTCAAAGCATTGTTGGAAATAGCATGAGGAGATACAGGATATGCTCCCGTTTTTTACATTTATGCCTTGCTCAAGTTCTTTAATCGGTTTAACTTGTGCGTTTTTTGTCAGCTGCAGTAGGCTATGCTTAGCACTTCCGTATGGGACTTTATCACGGGAAGTTACATGGACACTGCGAAATTATCATAGGAATTTGTTATCTAACCTTTTGTGCTGTTTCCTTTAATAAAAACAAAACTATGACTGAATCTCGAGCATTTGCTGGATCTAAGTCAGTGGACTGAACCCGAGCTCATCACTGTCTGGATTTTGAGATTTTTATCGACTTTAAAGGCCTCAGGGCTTGCAGTTTGATTTAGATTGAATCAATTTGGTTTGATAACCCTTTAACATGTTGTGTAGATATTAAAGGGCATGTTTGGTATCTCACTTGGAAAAGAAAAGGGGAGAGAAAAACTATATATAATATTTATTATATTCTTTTAATTATTAATTAATAATTTTTATTTTTTAAATAAGTTCGGGACTTATTTTCTATTTGAAAGATCATTTTTTCTCTTTTTTCTTTTTAATTTTTTGTATACTAGACACAATCTTTGATAGGTGGTTTTTGGATACCACTGGTCCCATTTCATGCAATAAAAAGCACAGTCCTTCTGACTAACACCGTCACAACTCACCTATGCAGTAATGGACAAATAGTTCTAAGAGGCAAGTGTGCAATTATATGCAGTTGTAAACTGCATTAACATTATTCACTCAGCAAACAGTAACTGAGAATCTAGTCCTCTGGCACTGACTCTTTAATGCTAACGTCTCATTCCAAATATGTAGTGTCTTATGTTTTTCAAGTCATTACCTCCCACTACCGTCTCACAGTTTCGAACTTGGATCCCCTTTCTTGAGTAAATTTAAATTGTTTAAACTTGATTTGAATATTTTAACAACAACAACAATAACAACAACAAAGCCTTTTCCCACTAAATGGGGTCGGCTACATAGATCAATCGACGCCATAAGCACCTCTGGTAAATCATATTTTTAGACAAACCATTTAAATCTAAATCTCTCTTAATAATTTCTCTTATAGTTTGTCTTGGTCTTCCTCTACCTCTAATTATTGGACTATTCTCCTTCTCATCTATTTTCCTAACTGGGGCTTCTATAGGTTTTCTCCTAACATGACCAAACCATTTAAGTCTTGATTTGAATATTTTAAATTTTAATTAATTTATTTTATGTTAACTGTTCAATTTTCTTATTATAAAGGAAATAAACATCAAACATCTTGTATTTGTTTTCTTTAAAATTAAAATAAAAAATAAGTGATTAAGATTAAAAAAATAAAATAAAATTTGAATTGTTATAGTCAAATCTAAACAATTCAATTACTTTCCAAAAAAGCAATATGCAATTGAGGATTAAGTCCCTCAACTTCTTGCGCTTGGCTAACATCTCAAATAATTACATTCTTTAAACGACATTCAAATCTCCAACAATATTTATGATTTGTTAAGAGTTGATTATTTTCTACATTCACAGTTTATGTAAAATAATTTGAGCCCCATACTGGGGCTTAAGACCAAGTTCATAGGTTGGAGCATGAGCATATGTCGGGGAAAGCTCAAACGAGAAACGTTGTAGAATCATAGACACAGCCATCTTTGCTTCTACCATGGCAAAGTTTTGCCCAATGCATATTCTAGGACCCCATCCAAATGGGAAGAACGAAACTTGCCCTTTCGTTGCCTTTAGAACTCCTTTCGAAAACCTCTCTGGTTTGAATTCATTTGCATCATCACCCCACAATTTACGGTCATGGTGAATCAAACCTATTTCTAAGGAAAGTTGCACTCCTGCAGGTATTGTCAGGTGTCCAAGTTTCATATCCCTAAGAGCAGTTCTATCAAGCACATGTGTTGGTGGGTATAGCCTTAGAACCTCATACAAAATCATGGTCACCTGTAGCCCAAAAAAAAAAAAAGAATTTATAATAAAGAGAAGACTTAAGTTAAGTTCTATTAAAGTTTACTATCAAGTTTCCTAATAAAATTATAATATGCAGACATTGTTTATAATTTAACTTCATGTTATTGACTCTTTGAAAAAAAATCTCATAACAAATACCTAAAAGCTGCACGTAAGTTTTTCCTTGGGGATGATATCTAGCGCCAACATGGGAATACTATTCATTATAAATAGAACAATATAAGTACTTACAATCTTAAGGTGACTTAGCCCATCAAAGTCTGGTTTTTGGCTGCCAAATACTTGTAAGACTTCCTCCCTTGCACGTTTTTGCCAATCAGGGTACCTACTCAGCAACACCACAGTCCAAACAAGCAGAATGGAAGTAGTCTCTTGCCCTGCAAAGTAGAAAAGCTTGCATTCCTCGATTACATCCTGAATAGTCATCCCATCATTCTTGTTGTTTCCGTGTTCCCGAATTTCCTTGTGATTTGACTCCAAAAGCATGCCTAATAGGTCATCTGTAGTGGCTTCACCTGCCTTCACTGCTTTCTCTCTTTTGTCGATCATATCTTTAAGTGAAGCTCGTATATCTCTGTCAATTTTCTTAATCCTCCTGTGGGTACCACTAGGTGGAAACCTACAAAAAAACAAGCACCCCTGATAATTATGGTAACAAGAAGGAACAACTAGTCTGAGTGATTGTTCTGTCAAGAGGTATCATAGGTTGGCTTTCTAATCTCAGAGTCAGAACTTTATGAATGTAATTTGTAACTGAGATACCACATGTTCCAATTATATTATTTGATAAATTGGGCATTGTTTAAAGCAAAAATACCTTTGAATCTCAATTGTATATGTTGTCTGATATTTGGGTGGTTCCTCTATGATTTACAGGTAAACTTCAATTATATAAAACTAATTTCATTAGCTTGATCCAATTTTAGTCGGAGTGTTAATGTATATCAGATCGGCTGTGTATTCTTACGTAAATCCAGGAATGTAAACTTCGAAGATAACTTCCATTGTAAGTCCAGCTTGCTCTCTTAGAAGTTGAAATATTCTTATTCCTTCTTCATAGCTACTTCCAAAAGCTGCTCGAGATATAACATCACTAGTCAAATCCTGAAGGAAAGGCCATGCGTCCATTTCACATGAGCCATCGGAAGACAACATTTTCTCCCACTTGCTAACCATATCATTGCAGCTTTCAAAAATTGCAGGCAAAATGATCTGGCAGAATAATATGATAGGAAGATTAAATTTTTCGACTCTTACTAAGCAAATGAACGTACAGAGCGTGATGCTTATAGAGCAAAGAGATGGTGTCTATAAAGAATATGCTCAAGCGCTTATTAAAAGAAGAAAAGGAAAAGAAAACTTCCAAGTTGATCTTACAAAAGCTACAGCCAGTAAAGGGAAAGTAAAGTAACCTTCAATTTTTCTGCATGGAATGCAGGATTGATAATCCTTCTGTGCGTAGCCCACTTCTCACCCTCATAGTCTGCAAGACCACTGGCTAGTAACTTGATGAGTGGATTTGATTTGGGTCTGGTGAAATCATGGATCTTGTTCAATACATCTTTGATTAGCTCTGGATCTGTAACAATTATAGTTGGTATTGGTCCACTCCACATAAAAGGGTTCTCTCCTGCATATCATATGTGTCATCACTCATCAGCGACTTTTGAAGAAGGCTTAATCTAGTAGGATAAATGATAAAAATAACTGAAGCAGATACCCTTCATATGTGCTATATCATATTATAGCATGAACTACATAAAAATAGTGAAGAAAGCTGAAGTAGGAAAATGTAATATTATAATAGGCATATAGCATCCAAAATGAATATTGAGAATGTTAATACACTATAGTATAGTCTGAAGGCTTTTTCTTCAAAGGTTGCAGATGAAAGACTCAAATTATGCATTTTATGAGATAGGAGTTACATTTCTTTATGGAAAAGGCAATATCATATTCTTTTTCTCTGCTTTTTGTTTGTTAGGAAAGCAGTGACATTTTCATCTTTCGGATAAGCTAAGAGGCAATATATTGTGAAGATATAAAGGAGCATTATTCCCTTTCAGGCCTATCTAAATAGAGAAAAACTTGATACATAGACTTCACAAAAAAAGATTAAAAGATCCTAAGGGACTTCAGGCACTTCCCAGTTAGGCATCCTAACCTCAGATCAATTCATGTCTTCAATGAAGGAGGCAGTTTCTCCAACAGCTTCCAGCTTCCTGCTTTTGTGGGTGTATAACTAGTTCAGCGTCACCTCCTACGATAACCACTACCTTGGACTATGTGCTTCACTCACAGTTTTAATAAAACTCTGATAAATTAAATGCTTTGTTAATTATAATTAATTTGATTGATGGGTTTCCTATTTACCTCATTTTAGTTTCCTTTTATTTAGGGATTATTCAATTTATTTCCTATTCTTTAGGGATTTGATTTAATTTCTTTAATTGTAATTATGATAGTCAAATCCCTCTCTCTCCCTTTCTCCTGTATATATTTGACACATTGTACAATGAATATATCAAGCTTTTCACCATTATCTCGTATTCTACTTTCATGGTATCAGAGCATTTCTTGCATCTCTCCTGCGCCTGATTGTTCATTCTTCAAGAACAATCCAGATTTATAATTTTCTCTCCACTGCAGTCTTTCTTCTTTTTGTTTTACCTCTATTTGTCTCTGCTTTGTACTTCTGTCGTGCTCCGTTCACCCCACGCGCCGGACCTCCACGTTTGCCATCGTCCTGAGACGCCGCCGTCAAAATTTCACGGCCAACGGAGCTTCCATGCGCCGCCAGATCGTCGCTGGATCGCCAAAATTTCAATTTTTCTTCGTTTGTCCGAGTCACTGATTTTCAGGCCGAGTTTTGAATGAGTTGCACCGGTTCCTAAGGTTTTTGGGGGCGTTCTTTCCATTTCTGGCCTCTATTTCTGCAAAATCCACTTCTATTTTGAGTTATATCACTACTATGGATAAGAACGATGTTACACAGCCTATTTTTGTACTTCTAAATGGATCCAATTATCATCACTGGTTGGAGAGCATGCGAGAGTTCCTTAAAGGTCGCAAACTGTGGCGATATGTTACAGGTGATATAAAATATCCTCTTCATAATGAATTAGAAACTGATGCTAAATTTGTTGAGCGTTTGGAAGATTGGGATAGCAAAAATCACCAAATTATCACATGGTTTCGAAACACCTCTACTACCAGCATTAATCAACAATTTGGATGATATGAGACTACTAAAGAGGTATGGGATCATCTTGCCAGTCGTTATACTTCTTCCGATCTCTCCAACCAATTTCAGCTCCAGAAAGATCTAAGTACTCTAAAGCAAGAAACTGGTCCGCCTGTGTATGAGTTTCTTGCCAAGATAGAATTTGTCTGGGATCAATTGGCATATTCTGAGCCAAAATTCAAATGTGCTGAAGATGCTAATGCTTTTACATCTTACCGTGATCGTCTTAGACTTATTCAATTTTTTATGGCACTTAATGATGAGTTTGAGCCTATTCGCACTTCTCTATTACACCAAAGTCCACTTCCTACTCTTGAGGATGCACTTCCTCAGTTGAAGTCAGAGGAAACTTGATTGGGACTTTTATGGCGTGACACTGATATGGCTTTTGCGACAACTAAGAAAAACTCTAAATTGTGTCGTTGTTGTCCCCAGGCCAATCATCTATTTTCTAAGTGTCCTCAAATTGAATGTCGCACTTGTAAGAGGAAGGGACATATTGCTACAAACTGCTCTTCTCTATTTTGTCGTTACTGCAAGAAGCCTAGACATGTCATTGAGCACTGCCCTATTCGTCCTCCTAGATCTGATCAGAATAAAAATTTCACACAACCCAGTCAACCGTCCAAGCCTACTCTCTCCACGTCTACTGCTGCTGATGATACATCTACTTCTCCAAGCACTCTACCAGTATCTAGTGATCTTGAGGCCCTCCTTAAGCAATTACTTTTTGGTACCTCCCCTCCACCTACTGCTTTAGCTACTCCCTCAGGTAACCCTCCTTGGTACTTTGACTCTGCTTATTATAATCACATGGCTGGTCAGTCAAAAATCTTTTCTTCCTGGTTGGCTGCCACTACTACCCCTCAAATTAATACTGTTGATGGTTCCTTGATGTTTGTTAGTCACCATGATTCTATTTCCTTATCCACGCTATCCCATAACGATGTTTATTTTGTTCCTGCCATATCCTTTAATCTTATCTCTATTGGTCAATTAGTTGACCTTGGTTATGATGTAATCTTTTCTTCTAATGGTTGTCATGTGCAGGATCCTCGGACGGGACAGATCATTGGAACGGGGCGTAAAATTGGATGTATGTTTGAGCTCAATTCCCTACATATTCCTCCATCCACATCATCTCGCTTATGCGCTGCTTCCCCTGCTGTTTCTTTTGAGTTATGGCATCATCATCTTGGTCATTGTTCTGTTCACAAATTGTCATATTTAATTTCAAATGGTCTTTTAGGCAATGTCATTAAAAAATCTTTAGAGTGTGTTTCTTGTCAGATTGCAAAACAACCTGCGTTGTCATTTAATAAAAGTACTTCTATTTCTGAGTCACCTTTTGATTTGATTCACTCTAATATTTGGGGTCCTGCTCCTACTTCCTCTATGGGAAGATCCCGTTATTTTGTTATTTTTGTTGATAATTATTCTTGTTTTACTTAGATTTATATGATGAAAAATCATTCCGAATTGTCTACGATTTATATTAAATTTGCAAATATGATTCGCACTCAGTTTTCTAAAACTATCAAAATTTTCCGGCGAGATAATGCTATGGAATATCGTGACTCCCAACTTCTTAGTTTTCTTGATGCATAGGGCACTCTCTCTCAATACTCTTGCCCTTATACCTCCCAGCAGAATGGTCGGGCAGAGCGCAAACACCGCCACATTCTTGATACTGTGCGAGCACTTCTTATCTCCTCTTCTTGTCCTGAGCGCTTCTGGGGAGAGGCAGCTCTCACAGCTGTTCATGTTATAAATTGCATTCCATCCTCAGTTATCGGTAATATTTCTCTTTTTGCACGTCTCTATGGTACTTCTCCCGATTACACTGAGTTCAAAGTTTTTGGTTGTACTTGTTTTGTTCTTCTTCCTCCTCATGAGTGTACCAAGCTTCAAGCTCGTGCTCGAATTTGTTGTTTCTTAGGTTATGATCCTGAGCATAAAGGATATCGTTGTTGGGATCCTTTGTCTCATCGCATTCGTATCTCTCAACATGTTTTATTTTGGGAGCATGTCATGTTTTCCAGTCTATCTCAATTTTCCTCTATTCCACCCACCTCATCTCCTCTTTTCATAGATTCCTCTGCTGATCTTTTTCCTAGTGATACAGGTATTGAATCCTCTGACCAAGTCACACATACGTTTGATGACTCGCCCTCCACCAATGACTCTGCCCCTCTTGAAGATCCTACACATGATGTGCCTTCATCTTCCACCACCCGTCCAACTCGAGTAAGACATCTCCCTTCCTATCTTCATGATTATCATTGCTTCTCTACTATTCTTTCTCTGCATGAACCACAGTCCTATAAAGAAGCCTCTAGTGATCCTCATTGGCAGCAAGCAATGAAAGATGAATTACAGGCTTTGGAGAAAATGCATACTTGGGACTTGGTTGAACTTCCACTTGACAAAACTTTAGTAGGAAGCAAATGGGTCTACAAAATAAAAACTAATTCTGATGGATCTGTGGAACGATACAAGGCTCGCTTAGTGGCACAAGGGTTTACTCAGGAATACGACATCGATTATGAGGAGACATTTGCTCCATTTGCTCGTATCACTTCAGTCCGAAGTTTACTTGTTGTTACTGCAGCTAAACAGTGGATTTTTCGTCAAATGGATGTCAAGAATGCCTTTTTGAATGGTGATCTAGAAGAAGAGGTTTATATGAGGCCTTCTCTTGGGCACACACACTCGGGAAACAAAGTCTACCACCTTTGTCGTGCTTTATACGGCCTCAAACAAGCTCCTCGAGCTTGGTTCGCCAAATTCAGCTCCACTATCAGTCAGTTTGAATTTTCGTGTAGTCCTCGTGATACTGTACTTTTTCTTCGCAAAACTAATCATGGTATTGTTCTACTACTTTTGTATATTGATGATATGATTATTACTAGTGATGACATCACAGGAATTCAAGAACTCCAAGACTTCCTTAAGCAACAATTTGAAATGAAGGATCTTGAAAACTTGATATATTTCCTTGGCTTAGAAGTACTTCCTCTGGTTGATAGTATTTCTCTTTCTCAGGTTAAATATGCATCCGATTTGATTTCCCGAGCTCAAATTCCTGTTCCTACTTTTTTGTTATAATATAGTCAGCGTCCCAACTCAATAAAACTATATTCAAAAGAGAAAAAGGAATTATATTTCATAGAACACTGAGAAGGAAGTCATTAGTTTACTAATTATATAATAAAATATTTAACAGCAGAATACCTGCGATACCATTTCCTACCTACTTTTTTAAAAATTCAACGGCTGTCTCTGAGCATCTCTTTCAACAGACAAGGGAAGTAAAATTATACTTCGGAGTATTAAAACTCTGGATGTTCCAAAACGAAAGGTGGTATTCTGATAATTACCCACAAAAAATCAACAGCAGTGGCTTACGAAACCAAACATTGGATTGATGCATACCCAAATAGAAGACAACCACAGATAATTGAGAGAAGTGGGGGAAGCATAAGCATACCGTATTTGTTGACAATTTGAAGGGTAAAGGGGGAAATACGAGGGACGATATCGTCAGAAAGATTCATGGGTTTGGATCCGGCTTCCTTGAGCATCTTAAGTTTTTGGTTTGAATCCCCAGCTGGAAGCCTATATCGAGTGCCTTTGAGGCCTTGCTGTCTCAGCAACCTGTCCAACTTCCTGGGTCTCAGCCAGGACCAGCTTAGCACCTTCCAAGCCCATAGCAGAACTAGAATTACACCCACAACGGAGATTGCTATTGTGGCGCTTGATGATTCCATTTCTGCCAGCGTGTTTGTGTGAAGAGTGGAGGGAGAGAAGATGAAAAGAGAAGAACTCTTATTGGACTCGGACTGGAAGACAAAATAATAAGGCTGCGAGGGAAAGAGATGAGACGGGAAAATTATGGATAAGATTTTTAAGGTAGAAGATTTTTGTATTGAATATTTTAAAATTTAGAATTATTTTAAATTATTTAAAAATAAAAAATTAAAATTATTATCATTTTTAAATTTTATAAACAATTATATTTTAAATTTCAAAATTTTAAATTATATAAAAAAATTATAATTTAAGCTTTTGAGTTAAAATTTTTTATTAAATTTTTTAAAATTTAAAATTATTTTATATAAATATTTTTATTTAACCTCCTCAACTAAAACTTTTCAAAAAGAAACGATGAAAAAGTTTGTATTTTTTTGAAAGGTTGGATAATCATATTTTCATTGAGTTTATAATTTTGTAATTAGTTTTTATAATTTATAAGAATTTTAATTTTATACTTGTCAGTCTGATAAATCTATTTAAGGTATGAATATTTACAATGTTAAAATAATATATGACTGTTTAAATTAATAAAATCTAAATGATAAGAATTAAAATAAATATTTAAAGTCATAAAATATAATTATAAATTATTAAAAATTAAAGATAAAATTTAATATTAAATAAATTATAAGATGAATAGAATAATTTAATGTATAAAAAGGACAAAAAATATATATAAAAAAATAATCTAATAAATATTTTAAAAGTGATCTTAACCTTTGAAAATTATACATATAAGAGATTCACACAGGCTTTATCACGTGATACTCTTTATTTGGCTATAATTTTTTGCATTTCCAAACAAATTTTAAGAAAAAATTGATGTAACACGGATAAAAAAGAGAGTAAAAAAAGATATTAGAATAAGAAATAAGAGGAGGAAAAGATAAAAGAAAGGAGGGATATATAGAAGAAATCTTTCTTATGTTATTGAAGACATATATAACACATAAATTTTTATATTTTTATATTTATTATATTAAAATATTTTATTAACAAATTTTTAAAAACTTAATAAATTAAAATTTTAATGTTCATAATAGAAGCTACAGATTTGGCCATATGAATTTTGTGTGAGGGATGGAGAGAGAGAAATTGAAAAGAGAAAGATAACTCTTCAAACACTTGTATTAAAAGACAAAGTGATAAGGCTGCGAGGGGAAGAGATAAGACCAAAAAATTATGGATAAGATTTGTAAGGTAGTTGATTTTTATATCGAATGGTTTTAAAACTTTAAATTATCTTAAAATATCTAAAAAGTAAACATTTAAATTATATAAAACTTATCATTTAAGATTTTGAGTTAAAATTTTTTATTAAATTTTTTAAAATAATTTTAAAATTTAAAATCTTTTTATATAAATATTTTTAATTTAACTTCCTCAACTATAACTTCTCAAAAAGAAACAATGAAAAAGTTTCTATTCTTTTGAAAGGGTGGATAATCATGCTTTTATTAACTTTATATTCTTTTTTTTTTGAAAGGTTGGATAATCATGCTTTTATTAACTTTATAATTTTGTAATTAAATTTTATAATTTATAAAGATTTTAATTTCATCCTTGGCAATCGAATATTTAAAATGTTAAAACAATATATGATTGATTAAATTAATAAAATCTAGACGATAAGAATTAAAAGAAGTGTTTAAAATCATAAATTGTAATTATAAATTATTAAATAGCAAAGATAAAATGTAAAATTAAATAAATTATAAGAGGAATAGAATAATTTAATGTATAAAAAGGACTATATATATATATATATCTATAAAATATAGCCTGATAAATATTTTAAAAGTGATTATGTCCTTTGAAAATTATATGTGTAAAGAATCCGCATAGACCCTATCACATGTTATCCTTTATTTGGCTATAATTTGTTGCACTTCTAAGCAAATTTTAACAAAAGTTGTTATAATGGCATAAGTGTTTTAATTTTTAAAGTTTTTAAAAATTTATTAATAAAATATTTTAACTTCACATTGACATATTAAAAAACCATCCTTCCTATGTTATTGAAGACATATATAATGCATAAGTTTTAAAATTTTTATATCTATTATATTAAAATATTTTATTGATAAATTTTTAAAAACTTCATAAATTAAAAATTTAATGCTCCTAATAGAAGCTACAATTTTGCCCACATGAACTGAGTGAAGAATGGAGAGAGAGAGAAAATGAAAAAGAAAGAGAACTCTTCTAGAACGTGGATTGGAAGACAAAATGACAAGGTTATGTGGGGAAGAGATGAGACCAGAAATTTATGGATAAGATTCTTGAGGTAGATAATTTTTACATTAAATGGTTTTAAATTTTAAAATTATTTAAAATTAGAAATTTAAATTATATAAAAAATTATAATTTAAAATTTTGAGTTAAAATTTTTTATTTAATTTTTCAGAATAATTTTAAAATTTAAAATTTTTTTGTACAAATATTTTTAATTTAACCTCCTCAACTATAACTTTTGAAAAAGAAATGATGAAAAAGTTTCTATTTTTTTGAAAGGTTGGATAATCATGTTTTTATTAATTTTATAATTGTGTAATTAATTTTTATAATTTATAAAGATTTTAATTGTATCCTTGCTAATTGGATAAATCTATTTAAGCTATGAATATTTAAAATGTTCAAATAATATATGATTGTTTAAATTAATAGAATTTTAACGATAAGAATTAAAATAAATATTTAAAATCATAAAATGAAATTATAAATTATTAAATAGTAAAGATAAAATCTAAAATTTAATAAATTATAAGATGTATAGAATAATTTAATGTATAAAAAGAGAAAATATATATATATATATATATATATATAATATAGTCTGATAAATATTTTAAAATTTGACTATGACCTTGAAAAATTATAGGTATGAGGGACCCAGATAGACCCCACCATGAGATATCCCTTGCTTGGCTATAATTTTTTGCACTTCTAAGCAAATTCTAACAAAAATTGTTGTTATGGCATGAGTATTTTAGTTTTGATATTAAAAAACCGTCCTTCCTATGTTATTGAAAACATATATATTACATAAATTTTAAAATTTTAATGTTCATAATAGAAGCTACAATTTTGCCCACATGATTTTTTTGTGAAGAAAGGAGAGAGAGAAATTGAAAAGAGAAAGATAACTCTTTAAGCCTCGGATTGGAAGACAAAATGATAAGGCTGCGAAGGAAGAGATAAGACCAAAAAATTATGGATAAGATTCTTAAGGTAGATGTTTTTTATATCAAATGATTGTAAATATAAAATTATTTTAAATTAGTTAAAAATTAAAAATTTAAATTATATAAGAAACTATAATTTAAGATCTTAAATTAAATTTTGTTAATGAATTTTTCAAAATAATTTTAAAATTTAAAATCATTTTGTACACATATTTTTAATTTAAGCTCCTCAACTATAACTTTTGAAAAAGTTTTTAATTTTTTGAAAGGTTGGATAATCATGCTTTTATTAAGTTTATAATTTTGTAATTAATTTTTATAATTTATAAAGATTTTAATTTTATCCTTGCCAGTTGGATAAATCTATTTAAGCTATGAATATTTAAAATGTTAAAATAATATATGATTATTCAAATTAATAGAATCTAAAGAATAAGAATTAAAATAAATATTTAAAATCATAAAATGTAATTATAAATTATTAAATAGTAAAGATAAAATTTATAATTAAATAAATTATAAGACAAATAGAATAATTTAACGTATAAAAGACATATATATATATATATATATAATATAGTTTGATAAGTATTTTAAAAGTGACCATGGCCTTTGAAAATTACATGTATAAGGGATCTGCACAGACCCTATCACATGATATCCCTTACTTGGCTATAATTTTTTGCACTTCTAAGCAAATTTTAACAAAAATTGTTGTAATGGCATGAGTATTTTAATTTTTTTAAGTGTTTAACTTCTTTTTTACAAAAATATTTTAGCTTCATGTTGACATATTAAAAAACCATCCTTCTTATGTTGTTAGAGACATATATAACACATAAATTTTTATATTTTTATATTTATTATATCAAAATGTTATATTAATAAATTTTTAGAAACTTCATAAATTAAAATTTTAATGTTCCTAATAGAAGCTACAATTCTGCCCGTATGAATTTTGTGTGAAGAATGGAGAGAGAGAACTTGAAAAGAGAAAGAGAACTCTTGTAGGACTTTGATTGGATGACAAAATGATAAGGTTGTGAGGGGAAGAGATGAGACCAGAAAATTATGGATAACATTCTTAAGGTAGATGATTTTTATATCGAATGGTTTTAAATTTTAAAATAATTTTAAATTATTTAAAAATTAAAAAGATACAAAAAGTTATGATTTAAGATTTTTAGTTAAAATTTTTTATTGAATTTTTTAGAATAATTTTAAATTTTTAAATCATTTTGAATATTTTTAATTTAACCTCCTCAACTATAACTTTTTAAAAAGAAACGATGAAAAAATCTCTATTTATTTTTAAAGTTTGGATTATTAAGTTTATAATTTTGTAATTTGTTTTTATAATTCATAAAGATTTTAATTTTACCCTTGTCAGCCAGATAAATATATTTAAGCTATGAATATTTGAAATATTAAATTAATATATGATTGTTTAAATTAATAAAATATAAACAATAAGAATTAAAAGAAATATTTAAAATCATAGAATGTAATTATAAATTATTAAATAGTAAAAATAAACTTTGAAATTAAATAAATTATAAGACCAATAGAATAATTTAATGTATACAAAGGACAATATATATATATATATGTGTGTGTGTGTGTGTGTCTAGTTTGATAAATGTTTTAAAAGTGATCATGGTCTTCGAAAATTACACCTATAAGGGATCTCCACAGACTCTACCATGTGATATTGTTGCTATAAATTTTCGCACTTCTAAGCAAATTTTAATCAAAATTGTTGTAATGGCATGAGTATTTTAATTTTTTTTTATGTTTTTAACACTTTTTTACAAAATATTTTAACTTCACATTGACATAGTAAAAAACCATTCTCCTTATATTATTGAAGACATATATAACACATAAATTTTAAAATTTTTATGTTTATTATATTGAAATATTATATTAATAAATTTTTAGAAACTTCGTAAATTAAAATTTTAATGTTCCTAATTGAAGCTGCAATTTTGCCCATATGAATATGGCATCCATTATTAGCATCTTTTTTAAAAAATATACAATTTATTGTTTTAATTGAAAAATTGGCAAAATTTTCTATTACTGAAAGCCACAATTATAGAACAACAATATTATGTGATGTCAAGTGCCAACATATGTACTCGTGTTGTTGCTATCTCTACTTTGTGTTTAATGAACTTATTGCTTTATTTTTAAGATTGAGAGAATATAAAATTTTAGAAGTCCCATCTTATGATTTTCCTCCCTTCTTCACTTTTGTCTATCAAAATCATGTACATAGCCTTTTGGGTAGAACTTGAACATTTTATGTTATCCACTACCCAAAAAAAAAAATTAGTGATGATTTGTTTGGCAACAAAAAGAAGTCATCACTTAAAATATATTTTTAATGATGGCAAAAATAAGTCATTACAAGATATTATCACTAAAAAAGTATTTCGTATTTTGTCAAAATTTTTCATGGCTACCAAAAAAACAAATCACTAAAAATCTTTTACAGTGACAAAATTATTGCCACAAAAAGATTTTCAATGACGACTTATCTCTAGTTGCTACAAAGCCTTTAAAAATTTTTTAGGTTGGAAAATTAAGAAATTTTGATACTAAAACTTCTAATAGCAACTTTTAAAAATTGTCATAAAAGGACATTTTGTGATAATTCATAATTATCACAAAAAGCACTTTTGTAGTGAGAATGATCAGTCACCACAAAAGATTCTTTAGTAAGCCCTTGAAATTTCTTTTTTTTTCTCTCTTATTGAGAAAAAAATTTAGTGCTAAAATCTTTAGTAGCCATATTAAAAGGTTACCATTAAAATTGTTTTTGTGATGACAATGAGTTGCCATAAAAATAGCTTGTGTGGTGACCCTACTAAGTGTTGGTGTATGCCCTGTGAGCCAATCAGGAGATAACAGTAATAACATATATTGTATCATATGTTTTTGAGATGATATAATTACTATATATTTTTTATATTTGTGCAATATAACTTAATATAGTAATTGTTTTTAGAATAATTGTCATTCTTAAATTGTTCTTAGTCAAGTATTATTATGATATAGAATAGCAATAATACATTAAAACTAGTATATATAGTAATTGATAACTTTAAATCATAAATATGTGATATCAAGTTAATACATAAGTACATTGTTAGAGAACAAATGTACTAGACTGACCCGTTATAATAATATTATATGGATTATAAAATGTTATTAGCAATTCTCATGTGACAATAGTGAAGGAAGCCATTTGACCTGAAGTCATTATGATTCCCTACACGAGAAGTCTAATACTTTGATACCGTCCTTTGTCACCTTTGACTAAAATGACTATTAGGATGGTGATTGTATAAACCAAAAATCATGCGAAAGGATGTCAATGATGTAGATAGGATTTTGTCCCTCTTGTATAGGAAGAGTGATATCTATAAACTTCATGGTTTAATAAGACTAAGAAATAGATGGTCGTACCCAAATAAATCAATATGTAATATTGATAATTGGTTTTGATTGGTCTACTTATTGTCAAAAAACATAGGTTGAATGCTGACAAGGATGACACATTCCATGTCTCAAATTCAATTGGATATCAGTACAAAAAGGACTAAAGTGTATAGTATTGGTCACAAATTAGGTATGGCGAATTATAGACATTCTTATTACTTGAGTGGCAGTGATATAGTGCTGGATACCACTCATTGTCTATGATCTTAAAATAAAATTCTTTTTGGGTCATTACCAACATAATAAAAACCTACAGGATTACACACAAAGAGTAAGGATAAAATTAAAATATTATAATATTATTGGGGTATTAGTTGAATTAAAAATCTTAATAATAAGGCCCAATATAATATAATATAATTATATTATAGTGTAATATATTATTTAATATCATGATAATATTAAATAATATTATAACACATTATATTATTAAATAACAACATACTTAGGCAATATTACATGGTATTATTTAATGATAAAATAATATTAATTAATGTTACATTATGTTGGGCCTTTCTTTCCTCACTCTCTATTAGGCTTGAGTTAGGGTTTAAGAGTTTAATTGGGATTAGAAATTAGAAGTTTAGTGGGATTAGAAGAGTGCTAAACCCTAAGTCTATAAATATAAGACCATAGGATATGACACATGAAGACTTAAAAGAGTATCTCTGTACACACACATTTCCATCATATTTATTCTACAATTATATATTAATATTATTAATTATTATTTTTTGTTTTTGTTTCTAATTATTTTAGAAGTGAATTATTTTATTTGTTAATTCTCAATTTTAAAGTTTATTGAATAATTTATCTATTAATTGAATTTCCATAAATCAATACATATGGTATTTATACGAAGGTTAAAAAATCTTAATCAACTTTAATAAATAAATAAATAAATTTTAAGTAACTCTTGAATAAAAAAAATAAAATAATGTTATAAAATATGAAATAAATGTCTTAAAATAAGAAAATAACTCAAATAACCTCAAAACATGCAAAAATGAAAGATTTGAAGGACCAAAACAACCCCAACTATGCAAAAATAAGGCATGGCCTGATTACTTTTTAGTTGGTCATGTTGGCCTTAATTTTTTTTTCAAATTTAATAAATTATTTTGTTAAATATATGATTTTTTAAAAATTTAAAATTTTATATATTTTATAATTATCACTAATTATTTTTCTATAATTATATTATATTAAAATTAGATAGCTCATAATGTCATTAAAATTTATTTTTTGTTTATCTCCTAACTAAATTATTTAAAATTAATAATATAATTATACTTGTATTCATTTTAAAATATAATATAAATTCCTTCCTAACCTAGTTCCATGTCATTTTCATAAATCACAAATCTTGTTCTTATACCTTTTCCCTTCAACCTACCCTCCAAAACCCCACATACTCTCACACCACCCACATGTGTCATCTTCATCTCATCTTGCATTCCATGTGAAGACTAGCTTGAGTTCTTCCAAGTGAGTTTCTTTTTCAAGATTTTTTTTCACCTTTTTCCCTCTCACTCCAAACCCTATTCCTCTCCATGGCCATGAAAGTTCAATCCCCATTAATTGCTTATGGTTTGAATGCCCGAGTGGAGCTACTGATGAAGGCCTTATGTGTGAGCACTATACAAAAACTCCTCAAGAATTGGAAGAATATGTTGCATGATTTAGTCAAAATGTTACACAGACAAGGAGAAGGATGTAGCTCGATCAAGTGTGTTAAGCCATGAAGACTAGGAGTGACTACTCTATCACTGGGCTTCTAAAAAATTTAAGGTAGATTGGTCTTGTTATAGTACAGTATGAACATACCTAATTTGTTGATATTGTCATAACTATTTTTGTAGGTGGATAAGTGTGTTTTGCACTAATTGTAGAATGCAAGTGAGAAAAATAAATTAAATAGTGGAAAGCAGACCGCCGAGTATATATATGGCACGCAGTCATTTGCAAAAGTGAAGGAAAGACTAGTGAGATTGTCTTCTTCCTTTTTATTTACAATTACATATCTATATACACATTCCTTTTTGTCTTTGGTTGCAAGATGAAATAATTTTCTCCAAAAAATATTTCAAAGGGATCTTATTACTAGAGAGAAGGTAGGACCCAACATGGTGCGGGAGGCACGACATACCTATCTGATAAAGGATAGGGAGGTAGAGTGGGAAAATCTCAAGTCATAAAAGATTCACATAACTTCTAGACATCCCTTAAATTTTAAAAGTTGCTCAAATATGACTTATTGTTTATGGTTTTAATCTGTTCCTTTTTCTATAGGGTGAAATACAGGAGCTTATTATACCACAATAATCAATAGATTTCGAGCATGATATGGATGGAGACTAGATTCTCTCTACTATTTTAAGTGATTGATTAAGGTTTGTCCATGGCAAGGGGTGTAGAAAGAAAACCCCCAAGAAAGAGATCCATTAACCAAGCAGATATGGAACAATAAAGCAAGTTCTGGAAGAGATGGAATAGAAAAGGGATGTGGATCATCCCTAACTATGTAAAGAAATGAATTGTAATAGATAGGTAGAATTAAAATAAAAGGTGCAAGAAGAGCATGCCTAAATGGCATAATAGGTTCAGGCTAGAGATTGTGCACAAATGGCCACCTTGATTGCACATTCTAGCAGGTATATAACACTTTTCTTCTTTTATATGACAATGAAAATAATAAAAGTGGTTTTTCTTTCTAACAGGGAAATATACCTCCAAGCATTAGACCTTTAAACTGTAACACCATATATTCTAGCTTATTTCATAATATTCCCATGCTTTACATCATCAATTCCATAAAGGAGTAAGGAAAAGGGATTAAAAGTAATCTATTTCTTTACGTTGCATTGTATATAAAAATTCTATTCGATGTCACGTGGACCATGTGAGCTCATTCATCACATTCATATATTTAATTACATGAATACAACTTATTTACATTATCAAAAGTGGCCTACATCTCATGGAAACCAAGGGGGAGCATAAAATACTTATACATATTTTCAGCCAGATTTTCAATTTTTCTATCACAACTTTAGAAATTCATAATTAAATCCACAAAAATTGGAATCCAACAAACTTTACCATTCCAAAGAGCTATGGATGTCTACCCCATGGTAAAAATAATTTTAGCTCATGAATCATTAAGAGAAGAATGTTTGACATTCAAAAAGTCACTAAGGTCGTTGCTATCTAAGTTACTGGGTTAGATTACTGATATAAATTTTTCAAATTCATAATTAATTATATAAAAATTGAAATCACAAAAATTTGGTCATTCTGAAAAGTTAAAGATGTTAAATTTATGTGAAAAATAATTTTAGAATGAAATAGATACTTTTAGCTATTGGAAATCTATAGAATAGTAACTAAACTTAGAGGGCACTATTGCTACTAACAGCAAACTTCAAAATTACATAACTCTTTACTTAGACCTCCAAATGAGGTGATTTTGATGGCCACAGAAATCTTTATGACCTCTAGTTTATGACTGTAAAATTTCACAAGTATTGGACACCATTTTCCCATCAGATGACATAGAACAAAAATCTGTCAGTGTGAACAATGCATACATCAGAATCAATTGAAAATCTCAACTTTGAAAATTCATAACTAATTCTATAGAGCTCCATTTTTGCTGAAATTTAGTTCCCAAAAAGCTCTCAATGAGCTCTACATGTCTAACAAATTTCATGGATAAATTCCTTCATTGGATCAGAATGTGTCACAGGGTGCCATGTGGGTCATTTTGATGCATTTTAATGGTGCAAAATGACTCCTAAGGTTCTTGTGGCCACTTGGGCATGTAGGAATGGCCCAAAAAGACTCCTTAAACTTGTCTTAAAGGTGTAGAAACTCAAAATACAAAATCTCATCCTTCATCCCTAATCCATATGCTAAGGAACATATACTTGAAATGGCCATTCAATACCCAAAAATTGCAATACCTTCCATTTATCATCAAATTTCATACGTATATAATCTATTAGGATAATTACACATGTTCCATTCATTGTCTACTAATTCTATCAAAATATTATATCATATGCCATTTTTTTGGTTACAACATAAACAAAATTAAGAGCTTTATGGTCAAAGCTTCATCTTCCCACTTGGTGGCTTCCATTTTCTTGTTCATTGGCTCCACTTAGCATATTAGGATATTGGAGAGGAGGGAGTGAGATTCAAAGAATCCCAATAGCTCATCTCCCATTCAATCATGCATAAAGAATGTAACATAAATCTTAAGGATGCATGCATGGCATACTAACATTGAAAATGGTGCAACTACATTTTTGGCATTTACACAAAGCACACATAACATACTTAGGTTTACCAAATGATTAGATTGGCCTCATCCACTTTCTTCAAGGTTTTTGGATTTGCCTCACCCTTTTTCTCAAAGGTCTTGAACTAAGCCTTGCTCTTAAGAGACTTTCTCTTAGTCTCAATCACTTCTAAGGGCTCTTGGCTCATCCTCACCAAAGATAGAAGGTTCTTGGTCTCTCTACATTCAAGCAAACCAATGCAACATTTATAGGCATCATTTGAATACATAATGCAATACTATGGTTTCATGGAACATAGGCATCATACCAAAATATAATTCATAGCTTAAAATACACATATACACATTCAAAGACAATGTAGACATTCATTCATGCATGGGAGAAAAGAGAGAGGGCTACCTTGCTTGCATTTACACACTTTTTCCTTAAGCCTTGGGTCCTCTCCCTTGACCTCACACACCCAAGAAGGTGGAGATCATTTCTCTTGGCCTAGACACACTAAAAGAAACATGAATTATTCATGGGAACAAGCCTTAGCAATATACAAACTTTACATGATGCTACTTTGGTTTATGGCTCCATTATGCTTCTATAAGGCACTTAATGAAGCAACTGCAAAAATTCATGATTTTGGCTCCCTTCTCTCCTTTAATCTATAATTCTTGACTCCATTTAGACCTTTTAGAGTCATCACATAATTATTTTAAGGAGCCTAACTATGAGTTGCTTCATTATGCTATATTATGGAGCCTAGAGCCTACACTTCCATCTCACTATCTATAGCTTCTAAATTTTTTTCAAGGGTTCCTCCCACCTTCTACCATCATATGAAATCCTAAACCAAGGTTAGAATAAATTAAAACACTTTCTAACCCCTTCATTTATCCTAGGCCGACATTATGGAAGCATTTGGGATTCAAGGGGTTTTCAATTTTTCCTTGATGGGAGAGCCACTTGGGAGGCTTCTTAGAGGTCTTAGAAGCTCAATGGAACATTTAAATGGCCAAGAAAATTCATAAATTGAATAAGCTTTTACAATTCTTTCAAATGCACTACACTTTTCCAACTTAGATTTCATTAGTTTTTCTTACAATTTCTTTGCTTTCTTGGATGGGAAGTGCATGTGGGAAGCTCTTTAGGGGTCTTAGAAACTCATACAAACATTCACATAGGCTTGGAAACTCTTAGATAAAATCAAATTTTTGCCTATCTCTTTGAATCCCTAACTTCCCATTCTTAGTTCTCTTTTGCTTCTTAATTAATTCCACTTATATCTTCCTAATCCTCACATTATAGAACCCCAAATTCTACCTTAATATGGTCTAAATTTATCTCCTATGGAATGGGCCCTAAGGTGAACGAAAATTCCATGGAAGAAGTAAGCAAGGAGAAGCAACAAAATAAGAAGGAATACCTTTGTTTCTTGTTTCCTTCAAAGCCTCTTTCACTTAGTGTAAACTCCTCCTTGAATTACTACTCTTCTCCCTCTGAACAAGACCCAAAAATAGCCTCACTTCATCAAACAAAACTATAGAAAGGAAGGTGGGAAGGAGGAGAAGAGAGTTTCTAAAGAGAGTACTAGAAAAAGTCTTGATTTCCATACCTTTTTTTCTTATTTTTTCTCCTTCCTTGAGCTCTCTCCTAGTGTGTCTCTATTCTCTAGCTTCTCTCTCTGGTTTGGGAAGAATGAAGGGTCTATTATGATGAAGGAGAAGGGGGATGCTTCATATATCAAAAGGAGATACATAAAAGCTTTTTAAAAATACCACTTTTATCCTTCATTCTTGGCTAATTTATTTAAGACCCATTTTAGTTCCTTTTTTAGAACTATCTTTTCCATCATAAAATTGAGGTCCTCAATCTTATAAAATGCCTTTGGAATCACTCAATTTGAAGCTAAAACCTTTCCAAATAATCCAGTCAAAGTTCAGGCTCATCGTCGTGGAAAACGTATACCGAAGGGGCTTTAACTATCCCAAGGCTTTCCATGGTTTTCAAAACCTCTAAGAACCTTGGAGAGCTCAAAATTTTTATTTTAAAAAGCCTTCCTATGAGTTTTTCAAAAAGTGTCCATATTTACGAAAATGCCACTAGCCTTTGGCAAATTTTTTGAATCACTCCGGCCTTGATTTATAAGCAACTCAAGAATCAAATCCTCATTTTATATTATTTAAAATTTTATCATAATTTTATTTGGCCTCAATTCCTTCTATTTCGGGGACTTCCTTTTGTATTTGGCCTATTTTTGACATTTACGGAGAAACTAAACATTGCGTTTCTCACGTTTACGGAGGGATCGGATGTTACATAAATAAATAAGCTTAATGAGCTTATTGGAAGCAAGTTTTAATTTATCCCTACCTTTTAGAGAACTTAGGTTACATTATCTTTTTCATCTATATTGAGATTAGGTTTTGAAGATTTTAATCCAGTAAACTATGAATTCAGAGTAAAATTGATTACCTCGTGCATGCATTTGGTGTTAAGGACATATATTATCTAAAGAACCCTAACATAAAGATACTAAATTTTCTATCACTTGTATTAGTCAATCACTCAAGATACTTGTTTTAAGTAACATCCTTCATCTCTTCTCTACTTTTCTTTTGCTTTTTTTTTTTTTCTCATTTTATCTTTTGTTTTGTTAAATTTTCCTTTTAAGGGATAGCTAAAACTTGACTATTTGTATTAAATTGTTATTGATAGTTATGGTATATCAATTTTCATATTCATATGTGACTGTGTATTATGTATGTAATGCCTTTGGTAAGTGCCTTGTTTAATTCGTATCCAGAGGATGGTTGGCCTTGAGTAATATGCCATTGAATCTTATGGTGAATTCATACTACGAAGTGGGCTTGTGTTAGGACAACTAAAGATATTACAAACAACATTAAGTCATTTGACCAAGAGATGTTCAATTAAATGTAGATAAGTGTAGTTAATTTTGAATTTGTATAGAAAGGTGGGCTTGCATTAATTAGATTGTACTCACTAACTACTAATACTTCCTATGAATAAATGAACTTAGGTAGATTCTATTTTGGCTGCTTAAGAGAGATTAAGATTAGGATAGATCAATTCTTACCAAAAGGGGGGTTGATAGCTTAGGAATTTGGCTAGCCATGATGAATAAGAAATTGGTGTTGAACTCTAACTGCTAAAAGGTATAGAAGTCGAGGGTACATTTATTCGGTCATTTGTATCTTAAGTCTGAAGTCTTATTTTGAAGTCTTTCTATCTTTTTGTTTATCACCTTTTATGTATTTGATCTTTTGCCTATATGACTAGTAACTAAGGTGATCTATAATACTATCTTGTAGATAGTCAAATTGTATGAGCTACCTCCACCTTATAACTCCAGAGCTTGTTTTATATTTAAGGCAAAATCCTAAGCACGGGATGATATAGAGATATAAGTTAGTCATTCCTTTGTTGTGTTTATGTCCTTTGAGCTTCACCTATAACATTTATCAATTGAACCCTTTTTGAGCTTTTATATGAAAAATCATATTTTCTTGTTTAAACTTGTTATAAGTGTTACCCAACCATAAAAGCTTAAATTAGTCCAACCTAGTTCAACCTAATTCTAAAAGACCCAAAACATTTAATAGTTATCATTCATTGAGTTTCATTCAAAGAATTGACACATCAAAGTGTCCACCATTATAGAAAAAAAGGTATTTGTGACAATGATTTAACGATGATCATTTTTATTGTTGTTAAGCCACATCCTAATGATGATAAGCCTAATCTTTGTTAAGACAATAGGCCTTAATCTTAAATAGTTGGTGTAAGATAATATATTATTAGGACACTTTCCTAACGACAGTTGTAACACCTTAACCTCTAGCTCATACCCAACATGCCCTCTTACTCATGTATACATGCGGAACTCACAAGGAAGATAATTTCTCTACCTTATGCTTCTTTCTCTATGGCACTATGTGTGGGTAGAGATCCACTTAGAAGTAACATGGACCGGTTGAGCTCTCTCTATGCTTCCTCATGCTCAATTACACTATTGAGACTTATTTCAATCCCCACAATATGCTTTAAACTCATGGAAAGCAAAAAGGGATTGGAGACATGCATTTTCGCTATTGGCAGATTTTGCTTCATTTCTGGGCTAAGTTTGAAAATTCATAACTAAATACAGAAAAATCGTCACTGCATGATCTGGGTCATTCTAGAAATCTTGAGACGTCTACTTCATGCTAAAAATAAGTAGAAGTCTCATTATCTCACATACTCTGTGTTTGACATCAAAATCGTTCACTGGTCAGAGGGGACTTCCTTGCTGTCACAGTTTACTGATATGGACTTTGAAAATATCTAACTAATTCCAAAAAAATACAAAGCTCATGAACTATATCTCTATGGAAAGATGTGGATGTTAGCTAGAGGAAAAAAATATCTCCAGATCAGTTCACCAAGCCAATTTCCCGGAAACCGATGAAACAGTACTTCGGGTCTGGTTGGGTGTCTGATTCTGGGCAGGAACTTCGAAATTGCATAACTTCCTCTCTAGACCTCTAAATGAGGTGCTTCCAGTTCCTACAAGTCACTGTGACCATCTAGTTTCTGTGTATAAAATTTTGTAGCCATTGGACTACGTTTGCCCCTCGGATGACATGAATCCGAAACTGACCAAATGAACAGTGATTTCTAATATCCGAAATTCTGATGTCAACTTTGAAAAATCATAGAAAATTCTATAGACCTCTAAATGACATGAACTCTAGCTTCCCAGAAAGCTCTAATCACGATCTAGCTACATGTCAAATCTCATAACAAGAAGAGGTCATATGGCTATTCTATGACATCATGTGCAAGAAGGCCCTTTCTTGGCCAAAAGTGGGGTTCATAGGGTCCAATCTTGGTTTTTCTACTTCTATGACTCCTTGAGCACATGAGAAAGCATCTATAGGAGCTATCAATCATGCCTCAAGTGTCTAATAACTTAGATTGGGGAAACTCACTATCCCATGCCCACTTATGCACCCATATAGCCTATACTACTTTGAGCATTTCATATCAAAATCTACTTTCTCATTCATCATAAACCTCATTCTCATACATACATCATCTTACATACACGGTCTTACAACATTTATAAATGTTACATCATATACATCATTTACATCTCTCATGTACAACACATTACAATGTATTTACAAAAAGCCTTTACACTCTTCTTCATTTCTATCCCTAGCTTCATGCTTGGTGGTGATTGTTCCCATCTCTAACCTCACTTGGTCCACCTGGCATGGTTGGATGGTGGAGAGGGAGGGTGAGATTCATGGAATCTCAGTAGTTCAACTCTCATTCAAACATACATATATTGCATGCAACAAGTCTCATTATGCATGTATGGCATGTTAGCATATAAAACCATGATGAAAACATTTAAAACATATGAAATGGCCATGCATAACATTCAAGAGCTTGCTAAGTACTTGGATCGGCCTCACCCATTCCCTTGTGGATTTTGGATTTGCCTTCCCATACTTTAGAGGTCCTTAGACTCAACCCTTACTCTTTGAGAGTCAACCTCATTTTTGGGAGACCTTTTTCTCTTGTCTCAACCAACTTAGGGTTTCGGCTCATCCTCACCTTGGCTATAGGGTTATTGGCTTTTCCATTTCCTCAAGTAAACCAAACAATCATTTAAAACATCATTTCAATTCATAACATATCATCATGCTAACACACTTCTCATAGCTCATATCATTCATACACACAAGCAAGACAATGTAAACACACAATTATGCATGAGAGAAAGTGGAGAGAACTACCTTGCTAGCTATTCACTACTTGCTCTTTCAATTGTCTCCTCCCTTGTTGGTTTCACAACAACTTCTAGATGGGAGAGCTTCTCTTGAGCCTAACCACACAAAAGCATGAAATTAATACCTTAATACTTAATTCTCAAGCTAGGGATTATTTCTAATCAGCTCTACTGAGCTTTTCAATCTAGGTCTTTTCTCTCACTAGGGTCCATTAGCTATCCTCTCTCTTTTCTCAACTCTTAAGCTCTTAAGAAAGGGGGAAAGCAAGAAAGAGAAGACCATATACTTCTAATCTCTCTCAAGAATGGTTTCCCACTCTCTCTCCTCTGAACCAGACTCAAGACCTAACCATTTTTGCTATCTAAACCGTAGGAAAGAGGGGAAAAGGGGAGAAGGGTAACATACTAAGAGGAAGCCATGAGAATTCATACCTTTCTTGTGCTTTCCTCTTCTCTTCAGCTTCTCTCTCTCTCCTCCGCCCTTTTCTCTCTCCTAAGACGAGTTTGAGTCGGTTAGAAGAAGAAAGAAGAGATTTGGAAGCTTTTAAAAAGTCAAATTCTCTTTTTCTCGCTTTTCTGGACCGCTCTCGCTATAGCGAGTCATTACCCTCGCTACGGCGAGCTCGTGTCTGTTCCAGACCTCTGCCTTCGCTATGGCGTCGCTACAGCGAGCTCGTATCTATTCTAGACCTTCGCTATGGCGTCACTATGGCGAGATCGTGTCTGTTCCAAACCTCTGCCTTCGCTATAGCGCCGCTACGGTGAGCAACTCCCTGGTCTCTATATGGAATGCCGCACTCGCTATAGCTAGGAACATATTCGCTACGACGAGGAGGCATTCTCGCTATGGCGATTCCATTTCTCGCTATGGCGAGAAGACTTAGAAAATTCTCAGCTCTTCGAAAATTTTCCAGCTTCTTTTTTCCTTTCCTTTTCTCATTTCTTTTCTATTTCCTTTTTCTGGGTTGTTACAACAGTTATGGCTAACCGTCATTGGAACAATATTGTCTAAATGACAGTTTAAAATAAGCCATTGTTAAGACCTTGTCTAAGAGTATATAACATTTTGATATCAAGTTTACTTTAAGAATCTAATATCGTTTATTAAATAATAACCACTTCACCCTAATATAATATTTATGTAATATTTACATTATTCAAATGTTACAATTACCCAATATCTCAATACAAGTATTTTAAATCTCAACATGTAAAAGGATATGATATTTCAAATCAACACAATCATGGTTAATTACAATTGATATGGTTAAATTCAACAAATTAATTAAATAATGTAAAATTTGAATGGGTGGTAGCTATTTGCTTAAATAAAAGAAAATTTGAAGTGAAAAATTTGTAATCAAAGTAAAAGATGGGTTAAAGTACTGGGTATGTAAACTTGTGAAGTTGTCGGTGGCATTAGACATGTCGATGGCTCATAAAACCAATGGACTGGGTTTGACAAATTGGTAGGGGTTTAACAAGAAAGCGTTTTAAGACCGGCATGCAAGCTATTCTTTTTTAAATGAGGTCATGACAATTGGTGAATATTGAGTAGAGTAGATGTGAAATTAAGGGCCTAGCATTTTGATAGTATGTGGATTTATGATGATGGACCATAACAAGTAATGATAATGGAAGCCCAGTTTTAAAGCATTTTGGAATTGGGACAATCTAGATCAAAACAAAAAGAAAAGAGTGGTTGCCCGAGGTTGGTTTTGTGGAAGGAATGGTAGCGTTGCTTCAATGTTAGGTTAGGCTGTTGGTGACAAAAGAAAAGAAAAGAAAGTACTGTGTGGTTGAATTTGAGAATTGGTAATAAGTGACAAATGAAATGAGGCTAAATTGACCAAGCAATCTATCTAAATTAGGCTTCCTAAGCATTTACAATGTTAGCTTTATAAAATCAAGTTATCTATTCATGTGTGTTAGTGTATTTTTTTTAATTATTTGAATTTAAATAAGTATTCAAACATTTTTAAAAAAATATTTAATGGCATTATTTTAATATTTAACTACTACAATCACTCTATGTTGTTGACAAAACCAATTCCAAAAAGTCAGGGGTGCTATATTTAACAGAGGTTGGTAGCATTGCACCTATATAACAATTATCTAATGTGTCTGCTAATGTTTTGGTCTAACATAGGAAACTCGTTGATGTAGAATGTTTGGAGGACTGAATAAAACATGATACTCTTTGAAGTGATTGAAAAAAAAAGTAAATTATAGCTTATTTTTAATATGAATTTATGCTATGTATTTTACAATTTATGGTTGAAATAGTGTGATATGTAAGTGATACTTTTTTTGCGACGTGAAATGGATTTTTTTTTTGTTTTAGAAAATAGATAAGTTTTAGATTTGTAAGTAACATGAATAATTAATTTGGACAAATTTTATTTACATTTGTACTTTGACTTGTTTATAATGGTAATAAAATAACGATTTGTAATTCTAATGACATATTGATTTTTCTTGTGGACATATTTAAGCATAGTCTATTAATAAAATTTCAAAATTTTTTTTATTATGTTTAAAAATTAAACAAATGATTTAGCAACATTTAAAACTGCCACAAAAAAAATGCAATGTTTAATGATAATTTTAAAGGCATCATTATACCATGGTTTATCGATGGTCATTAAATTGGAGTTTTTGATAGTGTTATTATAGTGTCTAGAATTAATCACTTTGACACTTAACTATAAGTTTTATTTTTTTCATACACTTATATTTTAAAAATTTTTTATCGGATTATAAAGTGTTAGACTTTGCATTCCATTAATTTTTTTATAAAGAATTTGATACTCGCCTAGCATGAACAAATTTAAAGGGGATCCCATGTACATTTTTGTAATTAAAAAAAAGGTCTACAATAAAAGAGTTGAAGTAGGAGCAAAGGAAAGATTACTAGGTTGATGTGAAAAAGGGGTTGATGAGTCAGTTTTTAGAAAGCGAAAGACCAAAAAAAGATTATAAGAGTTTGTTTTTAGGATACAAAATGTGAATTACTCTCTCTTCCCCCTCCCCCCTCTTTGATTTGCTAAAATCTTTGATGCTAACTACAATCAATTCAATTTGTTTAATTTAACTAAATTATATTCAACTACATGAATTTCTCTCTCTTTCCCCCTTTTTTTAATAGAATAATTTGTCTAATTTAACTAAAATATACAAAATATTCTATTTATTTAAGACCCACAAAACACTCCTTATATATTGAGACTAAGAAATAGTTTTATTTTAAGTAAATTTACATATTTTTCTTGAATTTTACTAAAATTACACAAATATTTTATTTTTAAAATATAAAATTCAGTTCAATTTGTTTTTACTAAAATACCATTTATAAAAAAAAGTAAGAGGATCAATGGAGGGTATTTTAGTAAAAAAATTTAGAAGTAGACCAAAATGTAATGCAATCTTTTGTGTTAGGAGAAATCTTGTATATTTTGAAAATAGAGGAAAGATCCATGTAATTTCAACAAAAATTATGGAAGGTATATGTAATTTACTCTTTTATTTTCTTTTCCACTGAACATATTAATAGAAAATGAGAAAAGAATAAGAAATAGATTATTAATTATTTGTGAATTAGAGATTAAAGATAAATATAAAAATAATATTTTATTATGAGAAGGATTATGAACTAATATTTAAATTACTTTGTTTTATTAGTTATCTTTTTTGTTAATCTTTAATAATTTTCTTTTATTAAGATTAAACAATTATCTTTTAATAGAATTAGGATTTTATATTATCTCTTACTTTTAAACCTATTATGAGTAACCTTATGGGTTTAAAAATAAAACTTTTAATAGTTGTACTAAAGTTAACCTAGCGTTAATTAACAATGATGTGTCATATTATCCATAAGTTTCCTTTTCCCCTTATTATTTTCTTCTACATCTCCTTCTTTTCTTTTTCACTTTCCTTTTTTTCCTCCATTGTTCTACATCAAGTGATATTAAAGCAAGGTTCCCTCATTCCAATCATGCCTTCATTGTTGGAAAATTGATAAATGCCTATGTTTGAGCTAAATCTCACACCTTTTGTAACATTCAGTTTTCCATTAAACATCAAAATTGAGTCAATTATAAAAGCAGTCCCCTGAGATAAATGATTTAAAGCCAAATAAACTTAAGGTAAAATTTTAAATAATGAAAAATGGGGATTTGAGTATTGATTTGCCTAGAAACTAGAGTTAGAGTGGTTCAAAAAATTTACCGAAAGTATAGTAGCATTTTCGTAAATATGGGTACTTTTTGAAAAACTTACAGGAAGGGTTTTTTAAACGAAAAATTTAAGTTTTCTAGGGTTCTTAGAGGCCCTGAAAACCATGGGAATCTCTGAGACAATTAAAATTGCTCCGGTGTATAGTTTTGAATGTCAATTGACTTGAACTTTAATCATTTTGTTCGAAAGGTTTTAAATATAAATTGAGTACTTCTAAAGCCATTTTATAAAATTAAGGGCCTAAATTTTATAATAGAAAAGAAAATTCTAAAAAAGGAGTTAAAATGGACCTAAAACAAAAATGTTACAAACGCGAGACATCAATGTCATTTTTAATGGGCAATTTCTTCTCTATTCTTCCTTATTTTAGGTGTCCTCCCCTCTCTCCGAAATAATTGACTTATGGTTTTGTCTAAAATAGAGGGAGAAGTAAGAGAAAGCACACATAAGGAGAGCACAAGAAAGAGGGGAAAGAAGCAAGGAAAAGGTATGGAAAACAAAAGATTTTCATGGAATTCCTTTACATAACTTGTTCTCTTCTCCTTACTCTATCTTTCTATGGTTTTGATGGATGTATTGGTTCTATTTTGATCTTAGTTCAGAGGAGGAAGTGTAAGAACTCAAAGAGAAAGCTAAAGCAAAGAAAGGAGCTTTTGAGATAAGCTTGGAATCAAGGTGATTTCCTACCTTTGTTGCTTTCTTCTTTCTTGCTTTTTGAGTAGGTATCTCGGCCAAGAACAGAACAACCAAGGGGGAGGAGTTTTTGAACAAAAACAAGTAAGAATCTTATGATTTAGAGTGTGAAAACCTAGAAAATACAAAAAATTAAAAGAAAAACTATTGAATTTTAAGATAGGAAAGTTAGGGGTTCTTGAACATCTTATGGAACCATTTTGTAGCCATAAGATAAAGTATGTTGCTTTGGTGTGTGCTTAATGCTAAGGCTTGTTCCAAGAATGTAATAGGATGTTATTTGTTATGTCTAGGCCAAAGAAATCGAACTGCATCTATTTGTGAGTGTGAGATGTCATGTCATATATTTTCTATCACCATATTCTTTCATTTATGGTAATTATGTACATGTTCTTAAGATCTCATCAAGGAAAACCATGAATTAATATACTTTTATCACATTACGTTTGGGTTCAATTCTTTACTTTGTGTTATATGGGTTCCATGGATTTTCCCACATCATTCTATAGTCATTTACCACTTATACAAATCACAAATAATCCAAAACAACACATAATCCATGGATCCAAACTTGAAAACCTAAAATTTCTCCTGTTCTGCTTGGACAACATAGTGGCAGATTTCAAGGGCAACTTTGAAAAATCATAAATAAATGTAGAAAAATTAAAATTTGCTCCACCATAGCTTCCTGGAAATCTCTGAGTGTTAAATTTACACTAAAAATAAATTCAAGCCATGAACATAGCATTTGAACTACGTTTGATAATGAAAAATGAACAAAGGTCTAACTGTCCAGTGGTACTAATGCAAATTTCTGATATGAACTTAAAATATCCAATTAATTCTAAAAAAAATTTCAATTAATTCTAAAAAAATTTAATTCATGCAAAAAATACCAATCTAGAAATCTATGGATGTTAGCTAGAGGAAAAAAATAACTTCAGTCCCTTCCAAGTGCATTCAGACCCCGAAAATCAATCAAACAGTAACATAGGTCTAACTGTGTGCCTAGGCCAAACTAGAAATTTAAAAAATTCATATCTCTTTCTCTACACATTGAAATGGGCTTATTCTAATTGGCATAGTTCACTAGAAAGGTCTAGTTTCTACCTGTAAAATTTCATAGCAATTGGACATCGTTTTTTCTATGAATGATAGAGAATAAAATTCGAACCATATGAACAGTACTAGTGGCAAATTTTGAATTTTTAGCCAACTTAAAAAATTTGCCAAATATATCATAGACCTCCAAAAATTTTGCATTTAGCTTTTTAAAAAGATCTAGATGAGATTTATATGCATGCCAAATTTCATGAGGAAATTCATCCAATTGGTCAGATTGTGCCATGGGGTCACAATGGTCTATTTTTATGCTTCGTAAGGGTTTCAAAGGGTCCATATTGGCTTCTCCTATTCCTATGGCCACATGAGCACGTTGAAAAGCATCAAAATACTCTAGCAAATATGTCTCAAAGGACTAAGAACCCAAATTTCATAATTCCACTCATCCACACCAAGATAGACATAAGATTACATAACTGCCACTCTTGCCATTCTTGACCAAAACCATGCAATATCATTCATTTGGCCTTAGTTTTCATACATACATCAAGTATTCATATATTTACACATGTTCAAATGGTTATACAATACATTTCTCATGGGGTTACATTATGTGCCATCAAAGTGGTTACAAAATGAACAAAATAGCACTCTTCTTGTCACTCTTTCATCTCCTAACTTGGTGGCTTCCATTTCCTTGTTCACTTAGTCTACCTAGACATATTAAAGCAAAGGAGAGGGGGGAATGAGATTCTAGGAATCTCAATAGTTCATCTCCTATTCAAACACACATACCTGATGCAAGTTTCAAGTCTAGATGCATGTATGCCAACATAAAATTCTCAATCATACATAAAGCATTCTCTTTATTCATAAGGACATAGATAAGCTTGCCAAAGCATTGGTTTAGCCTCACCCACTCTCTTTGGAACTTTTGGACTTACCTCACCTATTTTCAAGGGACTTTTGACTAAGTTTCACTCTTGCTAGAAACTTTTGGCTCTATCTCATCCAGCCTTACTAACTTTTGGCTTATGCTCACCCTAACTAAGGGACTTTTGGCTTCACCAAGCTCAAGCAAACCAAAGGCATTCATCAAGCATCATTTTAATACATAAGCAAAGCATCAAGATACCATGATTTGTGAATGCTTGCTAGAAACATATTTCATGACTTTAAACATGCATACACATATTCAAGACAAGAAAAACACTCAAGTATGCATGAAAGAAGGAGGAGGGAGTTACCTTGCTTGCAATGACACACTTTAACTCTTAGAAATGGTTCCTCTCCCTTGGCTAAGCACCCACAAGTAGTTGGAACTTGCTTCCTTTGGTCTAAACACATCATATGGAAGCCAATTATACTCTTGGAACAATTCCTAAAGCTATACATTCATTTTAAGAGTTAGATTGTTCCTATGGCTCATTTATGGTTCTAAAATGTACTTAATGAAGCAACACATATAATTCAAGCTCTTGGCTCCCTTATTTCCTTCCATCTATGGTTCCTGACTCTATTTAAATCTCTTGGAGTTATCACACAATCAAAATGAGGAGCCTAACCACATGTTGCTTCTTTAGGTCATAATATAGAATCTATGCTACCATTTCATTTCCTAGGCTTCCTAAAATTTTTTCAAGGCTTTTGCTCATCTTCTCCTATCATATATGACACAAAACTAAGCTTGGATGAATTTAAAACTATCCCTAGGTATTGGTTCTACCCTAGGCCAAAACAAGCTATAAGAATGAGAATCAATGAACTTCCTTTGTTTCCTTGATAGGAGATGCATGTAGGGAGTTCTTTAGGGGTCTTAGAAGCTCATACAAACACTTACATTAGCCTAAGGACTTTTGTATAAAATCATATTTTTGGTTATATTTTTGAATCCCTAGCATTTAACTATAATTGACCACACCATCAAAACCACCTAACAAAAATTAGTGCATCCCTCAAGACCTATTGTAAAAAACGTTAACACACACTAAAAAAGCTCCTTGTGTGTGGGCCTTATGCACTTGCATGTGCTTCATATGCCAGATGCTCTAAAATTCATTTTTTCAAACCATTTTTCCTTTTGTCTTTAGCCCTTTCTACATCATGTTGCAAAAATCATGATTTGGGAGTATTATGAAGAAAATACTACAAATTTTGACTTTTTAAATTGCTATGGTAAATGCTAGCTTGAATAGACTTGGGGAATAATTTAAGGCTATTAGAGAAAATTTTGGTTGCTAACATGTTGACATATTGAGTTCCTTTAGTCTTAATGCAGACAAGTCACTGGCAAAAGTTTAGAAGAACTAAAGGTAGAAGGAGAATGTCCTTAAAAACCCAAAGCATTAGAGGAAGTTATTGTTAACTCTTATTTATTCATGTTACTTTGCACATTTTTCACTAGGAATTAAGTGTTTAGTGTTTGATTTTAAAGTAAATACATTTAGTTTTAGGAATAATGTGCATAGTTAATGTAAATAACTTCATATTCAAAGTTTTGATATATAGATGACAATTTTTGGCTTAATTTTGATTAAATTGTAATTTGCTTATACCTTAGCTATTTTTATATGTTATAAATACAAGAAAAATTGAGCTAAGGCCATCTTGAAGCAAGAAAGCTAAAAGTTTAGAGTGTAAAAGCCTTAAAATGATAGTTTAGCAATAGAATGCATCAAAGTCACAACTTCATGAATCAACATTGCCATCTTAATCTTAAGTCATGACTTCAACATTCAAGGTTATAACTTAAGCTTAAAGTCGCAACTTTAAGTTTTAAAGTTATGACTTCACATGAAGAAAGAAGTTGAAGGCCTTATCTAGAAAGCTACAACATAGTCATGACTTCCCTTGCTGAAGTCATGACTTCCTTCACATAAAATAAAATGATGTCGTTTTGTTTGCTAACTTTTTTTTTAGGGGTTTTAGTTCATATGCTCCATCCATTTGCAAAATGTCATCATTTTGACTGCTTTTGGAGTTTAAGGAGTAGCTTGGAGCATCCTAGGAGTGGAGGGGAACTTAGTTGAAGAGAAGCAAAGATCATTTCCTAGTTTTCTCTATTCCTTCTCTTTTCTTTGTATTATGTAATGTTTCTATTAATTCCTCTGATTTTGATGTTGGATCGTATTGTATTTATGAGTTAAACATCTTAATCTAGGATTGGGATGAATCCTAGGATGTAATAAGTTATAACTACTTTCTTTACTTGCAATTTATGGTATGATTTGCTTACTCAATCCTTGTTCTTCATACTTTTAAGTGTGTGGAAGACATTAGATAATTTAGATAACCTAAATGAACTTAGGAAAGGGATTTTAAGACTAGACCATGGATTGGATAGTATAAGTTCATGAAACTTGCAATGTTGAGTGTATTGATTTTCTTGTAGGATATAAATATATCTATCAGTCTCGCATAGCCATATTATAACCCATTCTTAATTAAGTATCACAATCAATTGCATAAGGAATTATGAATTGGCTAGGGAAATACCTATTTGTAGTTTAGAAGATATTTGTAGGTAAATTAGAGATCTCAGTTAGCAATGATTATCATTAAGAGTAATGTAGAGAAAGGTTGATGGATTTCCTATGAAATGCTAGGGAAATTACAATCCTAACCCTTTTTACTTCCCACTTTCATCTAGAATCATGTTTCTCCCTCTATGTTGTTATTTTTATATCTTTAATTTAGTTTAATTTCTTATCCTTTTTATTGTTGGCTTGATTTGATTAAGCTGCTCAATTTTAGTACTTAGCAATTAACTTTTGACAAATCCTTATAGGAACAATGTAACAACTCTATTTCTTAATTACTGTGATTAAGCTTAATAGCACGATTAGTAATCATAAATCAAGGTCTAATGTTGTTATAATTAATTAAAATAGGAGAAAGTGAAAAAATTTTGAACATTGATATCATTATGGTCATTAGCTAAACAATTACAACTGATCAAGTCCACAAGTGATCATAGTTATCATTGAAGACTTTGGATTCCTCTTGCTACAGATTTCAACTCACAAAAATCTCATATAAAGACTCCCAAGTCATTGCACAATATTAACATAGTGAAATTCAAGTTTTCTAAATAAAAAATAAGGGTTTAGGAATTTTTCCTGCGGCTTTGACCTTTTCCGCCATGGCTAGGTTGGTTACTGGAACCTAAAACCCAAGTTTCGAATCTTGTGCCATGGTCTAATATTTTCGTACCATGGCAAAGTTGCTCTTGGGTTCAACTTCTCACATTTTTGCAATTGTAATGAGTTGGACTCTCACCATAATGGAAAGATACCTTAGAACCTACTATAGAAAATTTCTCAATTCGTGTCGTGGCGAAACTAGCTACTGAAATGCTCATTCCCAGATTTCCTTGACTTGTGCCGCAGTAAAAAAGTTTGCACTACAGCGAGATTACTCTCTGTTACCCTCCCTGGGAAACTTTTCATTTTGTGCCGCGGCGTTCCTCACCTCTGCTTGACACCTGGCCATGACTTAGCTTTTCTTGGTTGTGGCATGACCCTCTTTTGCACTATTTCTCCTTAAGTTTTATCCCTTACACTCCAGCTTTCCTTTTAGTAACACTCCAAGGACACTTTATCTTAATTTGTGAGGCTCTAATAGCTTTCATCTACCTAGTTCACCCAACATACTTATCATTACCAATTCAAGACTTAGGAGTTGATTCTTACTCATCAAACTATCATGCATCAGTAAATTTATGGAGTATTGACAGTAGCAAGGTCCATAAGTAACTAATATTATCATCCATGGAGACATACAAGCATGCTTTCAAGAGTCAAGTCATACATTCATACTAAGGAGGTTCCATATCAGATATAAATAAGTATATATACCAGATTTGTATAAGACCTAACTCCTTATTTGATACATTATAGGCCACGAAACACAAAATACCTACACTTAGCAATATGATTACATGATGATGATGCTATATAAAAGAATAACAAAAATTAGCATGTATCTTAAACTAGATCCATCCAAGTGCAGAACTTCACATACATGGTCTTAGCTCATGGATGTTTATCCACTTGCTTCCCTTTATCTTTACCCGAAGGACCTTCATCTGAAATAGTTGGCCTATGAAATGGGATGAGATGAAAATCTCAATAACTAAAGGAAAATTCAATTCATATATTCTAATTTAATTAACATATGTCCATGAAATAAGATAAGCATAAAAAAACATACCAGTCATATCAACAAATGAAACAATTATGCTATCGGTGATTACTATCCTATACTAGCAATTACATTTCCATATGTTAAAGGCTATTAACACTAGGAGAGGCTTGTCCATGGCACTAATTGTAACACCATATTACTTTAGCCTTACTTTCCCATATATATATATATTCCATACATGCTTTATACATGGGTTTTAAGTAGAAAATGGATTGAAATCATGGCTCATTATAGCGTATGTAGCATTTTAACTATTCAAAATTTTTTTCATGGACTCCGTGGACTCCCCAACTTCATCTTCTACTCATATTCCATCTACATGAGTCATAAACATCATGAAACATCTCATGCAATTCAGATTTGGGGCCCCACATATTAGAAAATGCATTCTTGTTTTCGGACCCAGAATTCAAGTTTCTGTTACCAACTTTGAGAATTCATAATTAAATCTAGAAAAATAAAAATCAAACAAATTATAGCTTTATGAAAATATCTAAATATTAAATTTATGCTAAAAATACTTCTAGGCCATGAAAACATCATCTTGACCACTTTGGATAATAGAAAAGTAGCCTAGGTCCGGTTGTCTTGGAGTTCTAATATAGTTTACTAATATAGATTTCAAAAATTCATAACTAATTCTAAAAAAATTCAAATTGAGTAAGCCATATCAATCTAGAAAGCCACATATGTCTACTTTAGGAAAAAATAGCTTTAGATCCATAAAATGACATGAACCTAATAAAGATTAATAGAATAGTGCTTGGGGTCTTACTGCATTACTGACAACAAGTTCCAGCTTCAAAAATTCATTTCTATTTCTCTAGACCTCCAAATAAGGTGCTTCTAGTTACTATAACTCACGGTGAATGTCTAGTTTCTCTATATAAAATTTCAAAACCATTAGACCTCGTTTGTCCCTCAGATAACATAAAAGTGTGATTTGCTCATGTGAATGGTACCTAGACCAAAACTAACCTCTGGGGTGAACTTTGAAAAATCATAAGAAATTCTATAGACCTTCAAATAATGCGATTTTTAGACCCCAAAAAAATATCTATATGAGATCTATATGTGTGCAAAATATTAGCCCTAACATCTCTCATTTGGTTAGGTTGAGGTTAAACTCACAAAATAGGTCATTTTTTGTCCCAAAATAGTTCATATGAGCATCAAATGGTCCTCCCCTAAAACCAAGACCACTTTGGCATGTGGAAAAGCTTGAAAATAGGTTATTAGACTTGTCTAAAGAGTCCAAATATCCATACGTCACAAAATCACTACCCCACTTGTTCATATGCACAAGTTCTTAAGGGCACAACTATGCATTTCCATATCAAAAACCTTTAATCTCATTCATATACTTCCAATTCTCATACATACATCATATATTCATATAATTACACACTTTTTCTTTATCTTTCTCCTCTCCCTTGGCTACACACTTGACAATAGATGGAGTAGGATTTCCTTGGACCTAATCACAACAAATATAATTCAATTATCTTCTTAAACTAAGTTCTAAGCCTAGTCATACATTACTTCATTAGGCCTTTATGGATTTTAGAGGTGCTTAAGGGCTTATAGAGTGTTTTATTGTTCCTTAAAAGGAGAAACACTTGGGAGGCTTTCTAAGGGTCTCATAAACTCAATTGAACTATCATATAAACTTAAGGACTCTTGGGAAAAATCAGATTTTAAGATATGTTCACAAGTCTCTATCTTTGCTATCTTGGGTTTTACATAATTTCCTTCAAGTTCCTTTACCTTTTCTAGTCCTCCATCATCTATAATCTAGATTTCTTGCTTGCTTTTGGTAAAATAATTTCCCCCCTTTAGCCTTCTTCTTCACCAAACATACACACTAAGAGAAGGAAGGGAGAGAGAGCAACAAATCAAGAAGGTTACCTTGGCTTCCTAATTTTCCTTGGATACTCTTTCAAATGGTTAGCTCTTCTTCTTAGAACTCCACTCTTCATCCTCTAAACCAAACCCAAAACAACATCAAACATAACATTAAAACCATAGAAAGGGAGGTGGTGTAACACTTTATATTTCTAGTCCATTTCATCATGTTACCATACTTCACATCATAAATTCCATGGAGGAGTATGAAAAAAGGGATTAAAATAATACAATTTCTTGCGTTACGTCATGTATAAATATTTCATTCGGTGTCACGTGGACTATGTGAGCTCATTCTATACATTCTCATATTTAATTACATAAATATAACTCATTTGCATCATATAATGTGGCTCACAACTCATGGAAATTAAAGGAAAGCTCAAAATACTCATGTATAATTTCAGCCCGAATTTGGCTCTTTTCTGACCAAACTTTAGAAATTCATAACTAATTTTAGAAATATTAAAATCATACATTCTTGGCCATTCTGGGAAGCGACTGATGTCTACTTCATAGTAAAAATATATCTAAGCCACAACATCCATCACAGAGGATGTTTGACATCCAAAATGGTCTAGAAGTCATACTGTTCATTGGTGCTGTCACAGATTTCTATAGCAAATTTTGAAAATGTCCAATTAATTTCAAAAAAATATAATGCATAAAAATAATACCAATCTAAAAAGCTATGGATGTTAGCTAGAGGGAAAAAATAACTTTAGACAGCTCAGGCAGCCCAGACCTCGAAATTCAATGGAATAGTAACAGAGGTTGGCGGAAATCCTTGATACTAGAAAGAATCTTCAAAAATTCATATCTTCCTCTCTAGACCTTTAAATGAAGTGCTTCTAGCTGGAACAAGCCACTATGAATGTATAGTTTCTATGTATAAAATTTTATAGCAATTGGATATCATTTGATCCTTGTGTGACTAATTTCATTTTCGAACCAGATGAATAGTGCATCAGACTAAAACTAAAAAATTTATCAACTTTGAAAATTTACCAAATATTTTGTAGATTTCCAAAAATTATGATATTTATCTTTCTAAGAATCTCTCAATAAGCTCTAATTACATGCCAAATCTCAGATCAAGAAGAGCTCATTTGGCCAAAAAGTGACATAGGATTCCATTATGGTCAATTTTGGCTCCATTTGAGGTACCAAAGTAACTAAATGGCTTTCCCTAGGGTTTGGTGCCTTTTGGGCAAGTCTAAAAGCATGATTAAGACTTGTGTAAGTTGCCCAAATGGTCCCAAACTCCATGCATCTCATTTTGGCCATTTCATCCATACATATGCATATTTCCATAAAGCCATTCATGAAGCTAATGTGCCGTTATATACTCAATTCATATTCTAGTGGCTACATAACATATTCTCTCATACATACATGGCATATTGTCATAATTACACATGTTTAAGAGGTCATAGACCATATACATCAAGGGGTTACAACATTTGACACAATTATGGCCTTAAAGAACTAAAAACTTTGCATTTAATTGCCAAACTCTTTCCTTCAAGGTAATTGGCTTCCATCACCTTGTCCACTTAGTCCACCTAGCATGTAAGATCATTGTAGAGGAAAGAATGAGATTCAAAGAATTCTAATAGCTCATCTCCCATTCAATCATACATAATATATGCAAAGCAAGCCTTAAAAATGTATGCATGGATAAAATAGAAGTCATGAACATTCAAGAAGTAAGCTTAGCATATGAACAAGACATTCAAGAGCTCACCAAGTGTTTGGATTGGCCTCATATTTTTCCTTATAGATTTTAGACTTGCCTCATCCATTCTTTAAGGGATTCTTGGACTCAACTAAACTCTTCGGAGCCCACTTTGCTTTTGGGAGACTCTTTACTTTGTCTCAACTAATCTCAAGGGTTCTTGGCTTATCCTCACCATGGTTAAGAGTTATTGGCCTTTCCACACTCAAACAAACTCAAACAAACATCATAGCATCATTTGAAAGCATAACATGTCATCATGAAATCATGGCATATAAAATCATGCTAGCATACTTTTCATGGCTTGAAAATACACATACACACATTCTAAGACAAGATAAATACACATCTATGCATGAGAAAAGGTGGAGAGAGCTACCTTGCACACAATCACACACTTTTTCTCTTGAAAATCCCTCATTTGCTTCAGCCATACACCCAAAAAAGTGTGGGAAAGGTTTTTGTGACGACCCTAACTTCTAATCATTGTAATTAAGGTTAAATACATGATTAATGATCATAAATTGGGGTTATAAGACATTATGACTAAACCTTCAGAAAATACAGGAAAATTTAAACCTTAATGTTATTAGAGTTATCAACCATATAATTACAAGCACTCATGTACATCAGGGAGACAAACATTCATTTATAAGCCTTTGATTCTATTATCCATTAATTTCAACTTATCAAAATCTTCTACCAATGTTTCTAACTTATCCCTTGGGGTTACCATACGAAAAACCAAGATTTCAAGGTTAGAATGAAGGTTTGGGACCGTTAACCGCTACTAAATGTCCTTGTGTCATGGCTAATTGCCCTCGGGTTCACTCCTTATCTATCACCATGGCGAGTTGGACCTTCATCGCGGCTATCCTACATGGTGTTGTGGCAAGGAAGCCTCCTGGAACCTACCTCACTCGCCTCTCACTATTGGCCGTAGCTAATTCCCCCTTTCACCATGACTAGTTCCTCTCTGGAACGCTTGACAAATTCTCGCAGAAGTTCACCACAGCCAATTCCCATTTAGTCGCAACGAATTATCCTCTGGATGACTCCCAATTTTGCCTCTCACATTTCGCCATGGCTAATTCCACCTTTCGTCGTGGTGAATTGCTCTCTGGTACTCTCCCCAGGCAACTTCGCCTTTATTGTCGCAATGAAATGCCTTTTGATCCTACAACTCCTAAAATCTTGTCTCATACTCTCCATTCTCCCTTCAATAATACCCTAGGGCCACTCTATCTTAATTTATGCAACTCTAATGGTATTTATGTACCTTAATTACCCAGCTAATCTATCATTACTAGTTCAAGGCTTAAGTGTCAATTTCTACTCCTCCAACTTCCCTATGTTAACAAGTTCATAGATTAATAACTGCAGAATTTCATAAACTTCCAACAATTACCATTCAAGTATACATTCCATTAAAGATTTCATACGTCACTAATTCAAATCAATAATCTAATATATCCTATGATGACATTCCTAATAGTAAACCATATCATGAATTCAACAAAGTTCATACATTAGATACTATAAGTTCATACATCCAAAACTTAGCTATATTGAGATTTAGCTCCTTAATAAATATATTCCAACTAATCAAAATATAAACGCCTACACTTGGCAATATAATTACATGATGATGCTATATATATGAGATTAACAAAATTGCGTCTACTTTGCTCAGATTAGCCTAAGTGTAGTTTCCTCTACACATGGCTAGAGCTCATGGATTGTCATCCACTTGCTTCCCCTTATCCTCACCCGAAGGGTCTTCACCTGAAAGTATAATCTCATGAAATGGGGTGAGATGCAAATCTCAGTAACCAAGGCAAATTCCATCATATTCTAGTTTAATTAACATATATGCATGATTGCACAAAACCATTAGAAAATATACTAGTCATATCAGTAAATGAAACAATTAGACTATCATGATTACTATCCCATACTAGCAATCATATTTCCATATATTAAAGGCCAATAATACTAGGAGAGGCCCATCCACGACACCTACTCCTCATTGAGCACAACTAGGGCTCAATGCATTTGGGGTTTGATCATAACCCAGTGCCCGATTGAAGTACATGCATGGGTGGCAGCCGCACCACAGCTCCACCATGGACTCATAATATCTAATCACAATACAATAGATAGAAAACCAATTCATTAAGCATTTCAAATAATTCATGTATAGTAAATATGAAATTAAAATAGATATATGCATAGAATTAATATAGTCTCGATTACCTCACTTGTAGACAAGTTAGGAAGCTACAACAATACCAAAATCCTCCTATAGCCATAACATCAGAAGATTACTACTTTAAATCATAATGTACAGCAACAATAAGTACCCAAGGAATTAAAATACAAATGGCTACCCGAAAGACACTTACCCAGCTACTATAAATTCCTAAATTCGGATTGAATATGTCCTTTACCAGAAACTTCAATATATCACTTTAATTCCTAAGCAAATTCGTACATAATTAATACCTATATTATAAATCAACTATGGGAGTTTTAAACTAGCAGAAAATACACTAGAATAGAGAGTTTACACTTACCTAATATCCTTCCTAGCCTCTACCTCCGAAAATCCTTTAAGAAAATACCAAACAACCATGTTTTAGAATTTGGGTATGGTGAAAATGCTCTAAATGAAAAATTAATTGAGCCAAAATAAAGAGAAAAAGAAGGGGATTAAGTTATATAACTAGTACCTTGGCTGATTTTGAGCTTAGAAGTGAGAAATAGTGGATTTCTTGCCCTAAACCCTAGCCTCCCTTCAAACCTCCGAAAATGAGATGTGTGTTTGTGTTTCAACAAAATATGGGAAGGTTGAAGTGTTTAGGGTTTTAGTTGGGTCTAATGTGGGTCATGGGCTAACCCAAGGGTCCAATTGCAAGTGGGTTTTGATTTAAACCTTGTTGGGCTAGCTTTAATATGTTGGGTTGTAGGAATTTAATTGGGCCAGACCAAGTTTGAAGGACTCAATTGATTTGGGTCTGCACAAGGGTTATTAGGCCATCACTAGGTGCTCTCTCTTAGGCCAAGTCTCACAATAAAAAGGTTAGGTCTGCACCTAAAATTATTGGGCCTCCATTAGTCCTAACCTTAGCTTACTTAATTTAATTTGGGCCTAAATGGGGTTTATGACTCAATTAAATTTTAACCTCATATTAATAATTTATCTCTCTAAAATTTTCATTCACTTAACTTGCCTAATTATCCTACATTAATTATTCTTAATTAACCCAAATTCATGATTAACACCTTAATTAACTTTAGGGTGTTACAGTTTCTCTTGGCCTAAACACAATTTATGGAAGCCAATTTGGTTCATGAAATAATTTCTAAGGCCACACAACTAGCTTAGACACTAGGTTGTTCTATAAACCCCATTATGGTCCATAAATGCGCCTAATGAAGCAACGCCCCTTAAATGAATTCTAGGCTCCATTCTTTCCTTTCAAATATGATTCTTGCTCCTTTTAAGCCTCTTAGAGTCATCACACAATAAAAACAAAGGGCTTATCATCATGTTGCTTCTTTAGGTCATAATATGGAACCTAAAGCACCAACTTACTTTCTATGAGTTCTAAATTTTTCCAAGGCCTCTTCTCATATTCATTTATCATTTATGATACAAAAATGGGCTTGAAAAAATTTAAAACTTTCCCTAACTACTCTATCCCTGCTTGGCTGAGACTATGGGGGTTTTTGGCCTCCTTTGAGTTTTCCTTGTTTTCTTGAAGGAGATAACATGTGGGGAGCATCCTAAGGATCTTAGAAGCTCATTTAAACTCTTAATTAGGCCTAGAAATTATCATATGAAATCAAATTTTAGAAGGCACACACAAAACTATAGAATTTGCATCTTGAAATCTAATGATTATTTATTAATTCTCTTTGCATATTCTTAATCTCCACACCCTTTTTCCTTAGATTCATGCTTGGCTCTACTTAAAAATCATCTCCTCCTAGGGTTTTCTCAAGTGGGGCGAAATGGTGAAGAAGGGAACCAAAGATGACAATCATAGGAAGAAAAATTACCTTGTTTTCTTGCTTTTTCTCACTTGTTCTTTAAGCTCCTCTCTTCAAATCCGAATTTTTCCTTGAATTTCTCCCTTGAATAAGATTTATAAACTCCATTTTAATTAAAGGAAACAAAGGAGAAGGGAAGAGAGGAGGTGTGGATGAAGAAAAGCATGAAAACTACCATGGAAACATACCTTGGTGCACCATTCTCCTAGGGTTTTTCTTCTGATTTGGGGCAGAATAATCTGAAGCTAAGTAAGGAAGAGTGTGAGGCGCCACCTATTTATAAGGGAGGAAGAAGCATTTTTTTAAAAAATTTCCATTTTGCCCTTTGTTATTGACATTTTCGTTTCTCTTTCATTTTAGCTCTTTTTTGAGAACCAACTTTTCCATTATAAAATTTAGGTTCTCAATTAAATAAAATGCCTTTGGAATCACTTAAATCAAAGCTAAAATCTTCTCGAACGAACCCGTCAAAGTTCGGGCACACCAACATTGAAAAATGTCCACCAGAGGGGATTTAATTGTCCTGGGGCTTCCTATGGTTTTCAGAGCCTTTGAGAATCCCAAAGAACTCAAAAATTTCATTTAGAAAGCCCTCCTGTATGAATTCCAAAATTTGCTCAAAATTATGAAAATGCCATTACGTTTTGTAAGCTTTTCATAAGAAATTGTTTATTCATTCTAGCTCCATTTTTCTTTCTATCTGAGCCTAGGATTCTTATTTTAAGAAGTCTAAAATGCTTCTTAAACTTTTGGGGACCATAACTACATCATTTCGAGGAACTTCATTTTGTATTCGGTGAGTTTTGTTCGTTTACGGAGAAACCATACGTTACGTTTCTCACGTTTTCTCTCATTTTTAGAAAATTGGATATTACAAGTGGGAAGGAGGAGAATCAACTTGCTCAAGGAAAAATCATGAAATTCCTCACCTTTACTTAGTTTCTTCCTCCTCCTCTTTCTCCTCCTTGGTGCGCCACTTCCAGAGCTTTGGGGATTTATTTTTAGCTAGCTAAAGTCGATTAAAATCAGGGAGAAGAATTCTGGACCCTTTAAAAAGCAAATTTCACTTTTTCACTTTTTTTTTATAATAAATCTTGTTATAGCAGAAAACACCCCTTGCTACAGAGAGAACTTATCAGTTCCAAGTCCCCCTATTCTTGCTACAGCTAGCGTTGTTTTGAAAAATCCTTGGATTTTGTATGAGCCATGAACTCGCTATAGCGAACAGGCATCCTCACTATGGCGAACATGCATTCTTGCTATAACGAATAAACATTATCGCTATAGTTAATAGGCATCCTTGCTATAGCTAACAGACATTCTCGCTATAGCTAGAAGACTTAGAAAAATTTTGAAATCTTGAGTTTTCATTTCTATGAGAACTTTGATGTTACACCAACTCCCTAATGAGTACAACCTAGGCTTAGTGAATATAAGGGCCTGATCATAACCCGATGCCTGATCGAAGCACAATGCAAGAGTGGCAGTCGTACCATAGCTACATCATGGACTCATAATATTCAAACACAATATATCAGATAGCTAACCATTCATTATGCATTTCAAAATCATAAATGTACAACAAATATAAAATTAAAGTAGACATATGCATGGAATTTAACATTAATCTTAGTTACCTCACTTGTAGACAATTCCTTGAAAGCTAATAATAGTGTTACTCAGCCTATGAATACAAAATCAAACCATTACCATTCCTACTCATCAATTTATAGTAGTAAATCGGTACCCAAAGAATTAAAATACTAATGGCTACCTAGAGAACACTTTCCCAGCCACTACAAGTCTTTAATTTTAGATTTGATGTTTCCCTCACTAGTAACTTTAGAGTATCATTTCAAATTCTAGGTAAATTTGCACAAAATTGATACCCATACGACAAATCAACTGTAGGGGTCTTAAAACAGTAGAAACTACCTCAAATTGGGAAGGAAATACTTACCTAACAATACCTTTAGCTTCAACCTCTAAAAATCCTCCAAGAAAACACCAAACAACACATTTTAAATTTTGGGTGTAGTGAAAATTCTCTAAATAAGAAACCAATCAGGTCAAATTGAAGAGAAAAAGAAGATGATTAAGTTTTATAACAACTACCTTAGCTAGTTTTAACTTTAGAAGTGAAAAATTGTGAAAATATGTGAAAAACCCTAACCTCCACTTTAGACCTCAGAAAATGCTGTGTGTCTCTTATGTTTCTGCATAAGGAAGGGGAAGGGCTGAAGGAACTTTAGGTTTAGATAGATTTAGTTAGATTGTAGGCTAACCCATAGGCCCAAGTCCATTTAGAGTTCATGTTTTGCTTGTTGGGCTAGACCTTAGGGATTGGGCTATAGAATTTCTAGCATTTTAGTATGGTTTTGGGCTTTTAACTCACTAAACTAGATTGAACCATTGTTGGGTGGTCTCTTTTGGGCCAAGTCTTATAATAGGAAGTTGGGTCTGCACGTAAAATCATTGGACCTTTATTAGTCTTTATCCATGACCTACTTAAATTATTTACGGGCCTAAATTAAGTTTTAACTCAATTGAATCTTAAACCTACATTAATTATTTATTTCTCTTTAAACTCCTATTTACATAGCTTGCCTAATTATTCTACAATAATTATTTTTAATTATTCCAAATCCATGATTAATTTTGGGGTGTTACAAACAATGAAACACCATTTACTTCTAGCCTTCCCTTTAGATTCATAGTGTTTTACTAGCTTAGTGTCATGCATTTCAAAAGAAAAGAATATATTTAATTACATTTTATTGTGTTATGTAGGGCTTTAAAAAATTCATCTTAAGCTCCATAGACTCCTCAACATCATCCTCTACTCATTATTCATCCATACAAGTTATAAATAGTATAAAACATCACACACAACTCGATTTAGAAGCCCCACACTAGAAAATTTACAAGTTGGCCTCGGGTTCAACCTTCCAGATTTCTATCATCAACTTTGGAAAATCATAATTAATTTTAGAAAAATCAAAATCAAACAAATGATAGCTTTCTCTGAATGTCAAGCACAGGTTAAAAATCATTCTATACCATAAAAATAGCAACTAAATAACAAATGATAATAGAATAACACCAAAGGTCCAGCTGCCCAGGTTTGTTATCATAGGTTTCTAATATAAATTTCAATAATTCATAACTAATTCTAAAAAAATCAAAACCCAATGAACCATATCATTCTAAAAAGCCGTGAATGTCTAATTTAGACTAAAATAGTTTTAGATCCAAAAATAGCATCTAATCCATGAAAATTGATAGAACAGTACCAGAGGTCCTGTTGCACTATTGATACTATCATGAAAATTCAAAAATTTGCTTATCTCTCTACAGAGCTCCAAATGGGGCGATCTTAGTGGCTATGAAAAGCTTATAATATCTAGTTTATGCTTGTAAACTTTCATAGCCATTGGATACCATATGCCTATAAATTGCAAGAAAATAAAATCTAACCATATGAATAGTGCATCCTACCATTTAGTATATTTTTTCCCAACTTTAAAAAATTGTAATAAATTCTCTAGAGCTTCAAATTGGATACTCTTTTGCTTTATGAAAAGATCTAGATGAGACCTACTTGTTGGCCAAATTTTATGAAAAAAATCACTCATTTGGTCATATTTTGGTTCAACTCACAAATTAGTCACTTTTGGTGTTTCAAATGGTTCAAAATGGTGTCAAATTGCTTCCTAGATCACCTATGGCTACTTGGGCACATCCAAAATCACATTCACAGCCTAGAAAGACATGCCATTTGGTTCAAAACATCATGGAGCTCATTTTCACTATACCATACCACTTGCTATTGTAACACCATAATTCTATAACTCATCTTATATCATATGTAGGTTCAATTCCATGAAGCACATGAATTGTCAAGGAAAAAGGCATTAAAAATAATGAATAAATTTGCATTGCGTAATGGATGAATTTTTTTATTCAGTGTCCCATGGACTATATGGACTTATCCATCTCATTCTCATATTTAATTATACAAATACAACTCATAACCATCTAAGGAAGTGGCCTAAAACTCGTGCAAGTGGATGAAATACACAAAAACACTAGGTGTAGCCTCAGCCAGAATTTCTAACTTTTTGTCATAAATTTTGAAACATCATAATTAATTCTAAAAAAATTGAAATCATGCATTCTTTATTATTTTGGAAAGCTACAAATGTCTATTTTATGATAAAAATATTCCCAAACCTCAAAAGGCCTGTTGGCCACCGAAAAGTGATGGAATAGTACCAGAGATTGATTGTCATTACTAGTACTATCCTCCAACTTCAAAAATTCATATCACCCTGCTCAGAGGTCCAATTAGGGTGATTTTAGTGGCCATGGAAAGCTTATCATATCTAATTTATGTCTATAAAATTTTATAAGCATTGGACATCATTTGTCCCACAAATAACACAGTTCAAATTTCTAACCATATGAAAAGTGTCTGCATCAGTTTAGCAGAAAAATGACAAATTTAAAAATTCATAATTAATTCCACATAGCTTCAAATAATCTGATCTTTGGCTTCCCAAAAGCTCTAGATAAGATCTATATGTGTGACAAATTTTATGAGTAAATTCATTTATTTGGTTAGATCTTGATATCGGGTTGTAAAATGGTCTATTTTGTGTTATCAAAGGGGTTCAAATGGTCCAAAATTGCTTCTAAGACAACCATAACCAGTTGAGCACGTGGAAATGCACCAATATGGCCTTCTAAACTTGTCTTAAAGATGCATAAATCCAAAATTTGAAAACTCATTCTTTCACTCCATGCCATACACAATATTGCACATGCTTTTCATTGTCATTCACTACCCAAAATGCACATTACCATTCATTTGGTACTAAAACTCATATATATATATATATATCAAACATTTGGGTAATTACATATGTTCAAATGATTACATAATAATTCTATCATAGGTTTACATCATATGCTATGTGTATGGCTACAAAAGAAGCAAAACTAGACAAATGGTTGTTAATCTCTTATCTTCCAACTTGATGGCTTCCATTACCTTGCTCACTTGGTCCACCTAGAATGTTAGGACATTGAAGAGGAGGAAGTCTTTCAATCATACATAAAGAATGAAAAATAAGTCTTAAAAATGCATGCATGAGCATCATGAAGTGCATGATCATTCAAGAAGTAATCTTGGTACTTGAACAAGTCATACAAAGCATACAGACTTGTCAAGTAAGTGGATTACCTTCACTTATTCTCTTATGGATTTTGGACTTGCCTCACTCAAACCTCACTTTTAGGAGTCAATCTCACTCTTAGGAGACTGTTTACTTTGTCTCAACCAATTTTAAGAGTTCTTGGCTTATCCTCATTATAGCTAAGGGTTCTTGGCTTCACCACACCCAAGCAAACCCAAGCACACATACTAGTTATTATTTGAAGACATAATGTAAAATCATGGTATTATAATACATATGCACATGCTAGAACACTTTTCATAGATTGAAACACACATACACACATCCAAAGGTAAATTAAACATACATTCATACATGAAAGAAGGAGAAGTGAGCTACTTTTGTTGCAACCACACACTTTTTCTCTTGGAAATGCTCTCCCTTCCTCAGCCTCACACACACAAAGGAGTGGGATTTGTTTCTCTTGGCCTAAACACAATATATGGAAGCCAATTAAGTTCATGGAATCATTTCTAAAGCCATACATCTTCTTTAAACACTAGTTTGGTCTAATAACCCTTTTATGGTTTCAAAATGCACCTAATGAAGCAACATCCATCAAGTGAGTTCTAGGCTATATTCTTTCATTTCATTTATGATTCTTGACTCCTTTTAAACCTTTTAGAGTTATCACACAATTAAAACAAAGAGCCTAACTAGGTATTGCTTCTTTAGGTTATATTTTAGAACCTATGACACCAATTAATTCTTTAAGCCTCCTAAATTTTTTCCAAGGTTTCCCCTCATCTTCACTCAACATATATGATGCAAAAATAGGCTTGAAAAAAATTTAAAACAATCCGTAGGTGCCTTAAACCCTTTTGGTCAAAGCTATGCTTATTCTTGGCACTCATAGACTTTCCTTTATTTTCTTGGTGGAAGATGCATATGGGGAGCCTTCTAGGGATCTTAGAAGCTCATTTAAACCTTCGTTTAGGCCTAAGAATTATTGTACCAAATCAGAATTTATAAGGAACACTAGAAACCCTAGGTTTGCTATCTTAATTTTGTATGGTTGTTTGTTAATTCTCTTTGCATATTCTTATTCTTCTCCCTAAAATTCCGAAGATTCACCCTTGGTTCTATCCAAAATCCAAGCCTTCTTGAAGCTCCATGTGTGGGACGAGCCAAGGAGAAGAAAGGAGCAAGAGAGAGCTACCATGGAAGGAAGATTTACCTTATTTTTCCTTGATTTCTTAGTTGTTTCTTCCTTTCCTTGGCCTCCTCTCTTCAAATCCAAATTTTTTCCTTTAGTCTTCCTGTAACACCATAATATCTTAATTCCAATTTATCTCCCTCTAGGCTTGATTCCATATGATTTCCAAAGAAAATAACTAAAACCGTGGTATTTTATAATTTTAAGTTAGGGTTTAACCAGTCATATTTTGTCCCGTGGGTCCCGTGAACCCATCATTCACATTCTATACTCAAACGCCATTTACAAAACTTGTACATAGTCTCAAAAAACTCATAAACTACGGATATGAAGCCAAAAACCAAGAAAATGCAATTTCTCAAATGAGCCCACAAGTCAGATTTTTGGCTCCAACTTTGGAAAATCATAACTAATTCTAGAAAAATGGAAATCAAAAAAATCCTAGCTCTCTGGAAAGCTTTGGATGTTAAATTTACACTAAAAATAACCCCCCACCACAATCTCAACGTTTTGACCATATTTGACATCGAAAAAGAGACAGAGGTCCGGCTGTCCCTGATACTAGTGCAGTTTACTGTCATGAACTTTGAAAATTCGTAATTAATTCCAAAAAAATCCAATCTTGGAAAACTATACCAATTTGGAAATCTACAGATGTTAACTAGAGTAAAAAAATAAGTTTATATCAGTTCAGGAGCTCTTGGACTTCGAAAACTGATGGAACAATAATGAAGGTCGGAAAGCTTCCCTGGTGCTGATACAGAACTTCAACAAGTCGTTTCTCTCTCTACAGACCTCCAATTGAGGTGCTTCTAGTTGGTATAGGTCACTATGGATATATAGTTTATGATCATAAAATTTCATGACAATTGGATACCATTTGATCTATGAATGACATGAATTCATTTTCGGACTTATTGCACAGTACCATGACCAAAACCATTAGAATCTCCAAACTTCAACAATTCGCCAAATATTCCCTAGACCTCCAAATATTACCCACTTTAGCTTCTCAAGAAGCTCTCAATAGACTCTAGAGGCATACCAAATTTCATATTAAGAAGAGCTCATCTGGTCCTACTTTGACGAAGCTCACACAATTGGCGATTTTGGCACCTAATTTGGTTCAAAATGGGTCCAAATGGCCTCCTACATGTTCTAGCATCTCTTGGGCAAGTTTGAAAGTACAAACATAGCATATATGAATTACTCAAGTGATCCAAGTCAATACACAACTCAAACTCGCTATGCTACGGGACAATTTGCACCATTTCATATAAGCCACTATAGGGCCAAATATCACGTTTCCATTACTTTGGCTCTTTACACAGTTCATACATCACTTATACATATGTTTACATGTGCTCACATATTTACAACTCAAAATGATACATATATACAAGAGTACTTGGTCTTCCTATACATTAAGCTAGGTGTAAGTGTACAAAAGAGACAAACAAGGCCTTCTATGCCTCATGGCCTCCACTCTTAGGCTCTTGAGCTCCACCTGGATGGTAAGATGGGAGAGGGAGGGGGTGGGATTTAGGGAATCTCAATAGCTCATACTCATTCAAGAAGCAATCAAGATATGTAAATCAGTCAAAGCATGCAATCAAGTCACAGTGACACAACATATGTGTTTCATGCCATGATATCATATCAATGCCAAGAATAGGCTCTAGGGGCTTTTGGTCTAGCCTCACCTGAGCAATTCTCACAATTCATATAATAAGCATATTGGTACCAATGCATCAAGGCAACATCAATGGCATATCTCATCATACAAGCACATACACAAATATACAATGACTATTACACATCCAAGAATGCAACAAGAAAGAGTAGAGAGCTACCTTATCGGCTAATATGAGCCTTCCCTTTCAATTTCTCTTCTCCCTTCTTGATTTCACACTCACAACTAGATGGAGTTGCTTCCTTTGAGCCTAAGCACAACAAAGAGCATGAGATTATTCTCTCATAACTCAAATAAACTCTCACAAAGCTAAAGGGGCTCTTTATCGAGGCAAACCCCCACTACACATGTAAGAACTAGGGATTCTCTCTCTAGAATTCCACTCACTCTCCTTCCTCTCTCAAGCTCTCAACAAGGAAAGGAAAGAAGAAGAAAGGAAGCTACATGAGCTCTACCCTTCCTCAAGAGTGATTTTCCACTTTCTCTCTTCTGAACCAAATCCAAATCAACTACTAAACCATAGAAAGAGAGGGCAAAGAGAGAAGAACAACATGCTAGGGAGAAAAGCTATGGAAATCTCAAGATTGCTTACCTCTTCGCTTGTTCTCCTTCCTTCTCTAGGTTTCTCTCTCTCTCCACAGCCCTTTTCTCTCTCTTAGTCGAAGCTTAGGTCAGTTTACAGAGAAAGGAAGAGTTTGGAAGTTTTAAAAGGTCAAAATCTCTCTTTTCATGCTTTTTCGGACTAACCCTTGCTATAGCAAACCATAACCCTCGCTATGGCGAGCTCGTGTCAGTCCCAGACCTTCGCTTTCGCTATAGTGTACGCTACAGCGAGCTATGCCCTGGTTTTTGTATGGGATGCCCGTACTCGCTATAGCTAGCAGCATTTTCGCTATAGCGAGAGAAGGCACTCTCGCTATAGCTAGACCATTTCTCGCTATAGCTAGACCATTTCTCACTATAGCGAACAGGTACATTCGCTATAGCTAGCAGATTTAGAAAATTTTCAGCCTTCGAAAATTTTCAGCTTTTCTTTTCTTTCCCTTTTCTTTTCTTTTTTTTTTCTTTTCTTTTTCTGGTTGTTACACTTCCCTTATAAAAGATCCAAGAACTTCAATAAAATCATAGGAAAGAAGGGGAAATGGAGAAGAAGAGGTTTACTAAAGAGAAAGCATAAAAAATAAGAAATTGCATACCTTTCACTTTATTTTTCTCCTTCTCTTCCTCTCCTTCTTGTGTGCCTCACTCTTAGGGGTTTTCCTCTGATTTAGGGCAGAAACTAAATGAGCTAAATGAGTGAGGAGGTAGGGCACATTATATAAATATAGGTGGGTTTAAGAAACACTTTTTGAAAATTCCAAATTTTCCCTCTTGTATTGACATTTTCGTTTCTGGTTTATTTTAGCTCTTTTTTAAGAACCATATTTTCCATTACGAAATTTAAGTTTCCAATTTAGTAAAAGGCCTTTGGAATCACTCAAATTAGAGCTAAAACCTTCTTGAATGAATCCAATAAAGTTCAGGTTAATCGACGTTGGAAAACGTCCACCGGAGGGATTTTGATTGTCCTGGGGCTTCTCATAGTTTTCAAAGTCTCTAAGAACTCCGGAGAACTCAAAAATTTCATTTAAAAAGCCCTCTTATGAGAATTCCAAAATTTTCTCAAAATTATGAAAATGCCATTATGTTTCATCAACCTTTCGTTTAAATTCGTTTTTTCATTCTAGCTCTGTTTTTCTTTCTATTTGAGCTTGGGATTCTTATTTTTAGGAGTCTAGAATGCTACTTAAATTTTTTAAGACCTTAAATAATTCATTTTGGAGGACTTGCTTTGAAAAAGTACCTATTTTCATCGTTTAACAAAAACCAAACATTATAGCTATCATATACATGGAAATCACATCACATATGGGCTCTTTGATGGCAAAATCATACATACTCTTTTATATGCTCCCAAAATCATTACATACATCATATTTATATATATTTAAGTGTGCTCAAGCATTTACATCATATATACATCTCATGGTTACAACTTTTGACATCAAAATGCATTTACAAAGCTCATTTCTCTACACATATCTCAAAGTATTGCTTTTTATGCTTGTTGGCTCCCACTTCTAGGTCCACTTAGCTCGCCTAAACATGGTTAAATATTGAAGAGGAGAGAGTGAGATTCTAAGAATCCCAATAGCTCTTAACCCTTTCAAACATATATAATGAACACATTTTCAAGTTAAAGAATGCATGCATGAAGATCAAGCTACTTGTAATCATACACAAAACAATTTTCATATTTAAGAAGCTCATACATATTATACATTGGCTCTCAAGGGCATTGGTTTAGCCTCATCCCTTTTCTTTAGGACTTTTGGACTTGCCTTACCAATTTTCTAGGAACTTTTGACTAAGCTCCACTCTTTGTGAGACTTTTAGCTTTATCTCACCCAATCCTAGGGACTTTTGGCTCATCCTCACCCTTGCTATGAGACTTTTGGCTTCACCAAACTCATTCAAGCCAAAACACATCCGTAAGACACATTTGATGCACATAATGGTACCTTGGCATGTAGAAAATAGCTATACATATTTCTCATAGCACAAACATAATACACATATCCAATAACAAGAAAACAACCAAGAATGTATGAGAGAAAGGTTAGAGAGCTAGCTTGGAGCCAATGCATACACTTTTCTCTTAGATTTCTTCTCCCTCTTCTTGGACAAGCCTTGCAACTAGATGGCTCTTAGTTCCCTTAGCCTAGACACATCAAAAGAGACATAAATCACTCGTGGAAATAAGCTTTGGCATCATACATACTCTATGTGAAGCTACTTAGTTCTATGGCTCCATTATGCTTCCACACAAGACCTTATGAAGCAACTATGAGAATTCATGATCTTGGCTTCCATTTTTTATTCATTCTAGGTCTCTTGACTCCCTAGACTTCTTGGAATCATCACACAATCATTTTAAGGAGCTTAATTATAAATTGCTTCCTAGTGCTCATTATAGAGCCTATACCTCCATCTCACATTCTAAGGCTTTTAAAATTTTTTCAAGGCTTTTTTTGATGTTCTTCCATTATGTCTAGTCCCATTCTAAGTTTAGAACAAATCAAAACTCTCTTTAGGTGGCCAAACTTAATTAGGCCAAAACATGACTATGATTTGGCACCCATGGAGTTTGCTTTATGTTCTTGAAGGGAATGGCTCATGTAAAGCTTCTTAGGGATCCAAAGGACTCATACCATGTCTTACATAAACTAGAATATCTCTAGAAAAAAATCAAACTTAAGCATTTGTCTTAAAATCCCAGGATTCTCAATCTTGAATTTCATTGCTTCCTATTTGATTCTAATGGACTATTCTTAATTCCCACACTCTTAAACACTTGTTTCTTTCTTGCTAAGGTTAGAATTCATCTCCTCCTAGATAGGCTAGGTTTGATCAAAAATACCCCAAGAGAGAACAACAAAGAGGAAGCAAGACAAGCCATAATTCTTGCCTTACTTGCTAGCTTTCTCAAAGTGCTTTGCTATGCTTCTAAGTGCCCTTGAAGTTTCTATCCTTTCTGTACTAAACCAGCCACCAACTATTACCAATTAAGGTGTTAAAACCATAGAATAAGAGAAGAGAAGGAGTGGAAGAAGTTTAAAGAAGGAAAAGGAGTGAAAAAGTGTGTATTTTCTTACCATTTTAAGGCTTCTTCTTCTTCCTTTTGCTTATCTTCTTGTGCGCCCTCTAGGCTAGAGTTTAGTTCTGTTTCAACATGCAAGAGAGTGGATTAGAGTGGCTTAACAAATTGGGGCATTTTAAGAAGCTTAGGGGTCCATTTTCATAAGTTTTCAACTTTGTAATTTAGTCCTTCATCTTATTTTTTACTGTTTGGATTTATTTCAACTCCTTTTTGAAATTTGTCTTTTTCATCATAAAATTTGTGTCCTCTAATTCATAAAATGGCTTTGGTTTCACCCATATTAGATTTAAAACCATTTTGAACTATTTGGTCAACTGATGGCTGAAATTACTCACCGAGGGGTTTTAATTATTTTTGGGGTTGTCATAGTTTTCAGGGCCTCTGAGAATCCTAAAAAACTCAAAGTTTTCATTTAAAAAGCCTTCCTGTGAGTTTTTCAAATTTTTCAAAAATTACAAAATTGCCTCAATTTATTTTGGCAAATTTTCTTAGCTCTTTTGGTTTTAGTTTTTGGGCATCTTAAGCCTTAAATCCTTATTTTTCATTATTTAAAATTTTATTCTAATTTTACATGGCCTTAAATCATTCATTTTAGGGGACTTGCTTTTATATTTGGTAAGTTTCTTGCCTTTACGGAGAAACTGGATGTTACAAACAATACTCTACCCTTTACCATATTATTTGTGCAATATATATACTTGTGTGTACACTTTTATAGAACAATAAGTTTTTGGCATCATTGCTACGAATTTGTTCACAAGGTTCTTGCTAATATTAATACCAAGCTTACTTGATATGAACTTAAGCCTTGTATAGTTTGTTTTTGTTTGTTGTAAGTAGTTGAGTCTTTTGGTTTGTGTTTTATTTTTATGTTTTTGTTCACTTTTAACTTTCGTTGTTTTTTGTTTTTAATTATGGATTATCATTGGCTAACAAATGGGGCAACGAGTGAGTATGAACTTGATATCATGACTAAATTGATAGCTTGGATGGCTAGATTTGATTAGAGGTTTGAAAACTTTGATTTGAGCACTAGTTATGTTGCTTATGTTGGTGATTTTCAATGCTTGTACATGATTTATGATAATTGCAGGAAAGGTCATTGCAGAGAACAATGCCTATATTATCTAGAAAATGTAAAGATGGAGGATGATTTCAATAGGAATCAAAATAATTTTTATAAGAACAATTATATTCCTAGTTGGAGTCATGAGCAAAATGTTTCTTAAAATCAAAGTCAAGTTTGTCCATCATATGTAACATACCCATCCCACCTCCCAATTTCCATTTGCAGGAGAGCACACCTTTCAAAAGAAGGAACCAAACTTAGAGGATATGATTAGGCAATAGATGGCCAAGCAAGATGCTGTTATTAGAAACTTAGAAATTCAAATAGGCAAACTAGCTAATGTCATCTCTAGTGGAGCACAAGAGGTTCTTCCAAGTGATATGGAGACTACTCCTAAATGAGAAGGTAAGGATCATTACAAGGATATAACCTCGAAGATTGAAAAGGAGTTGCTAGAGGTCTCTAATGAATGTGATGGATGTCATAACTAGTTCCTCTTTAGCATATTCATACATATATGAAGCTTAAATAAAAGAATCACATCCATTTATATGAAATTTGACATTTAAATAGGGCCATTTAGAACCATAGGGGTCCAAACATGATTCTTTCTTTTTCTTAACTCATTTTTATCATAAAAAAGTTTGCTTATACTTAACTTATAGTGCATAGCTCAGGGAATCCTTTAATTTCCCATAGGTCAAACTTTACCAAAATACATATACATTACCACAAATAGTCATACATTAGTGTTCTTATACTTTTGCATATGATTCCATCATTGAACATGAAGTAGCACCATAATGTAAGTATGAGTAAACTTTTTTATGATAAAAATGAGTTAAGGAAAAGAAAGAATCAAGTTTGGACCCCTATGGTTCAAAATGACCCATAAATGGCTTGATTTTGGTGTCGAATTTCATGTAAATGGATGTCATTCTTGTATTTAAGTTTCATATGTGTATGAATATGCGAAAGAGGAACTAGTTATGATATTTTTTGTATTATAACATTAAAGCAATAGCTATAAGCATATTTCATGATTCAAACATACATACAAGTATCTAATGACAATCAAACAACTAAGCAATGCATATAGGAAAGGATGAAGAGCTACCTTGAGTCAAGAAGCACAAACTTTTTCCTTGAACTTTACTTCCCCTCCTAGGCCTCACACACACACACTCCCTCTAGGAAGAGCTTGATTTGCTTGGCCTAGATACATCAAATAAGATACAAACACATTATAGAACCATAAGCATGCCATAAGTTAGAGTAGGCTTGTCTAAAGTTTATGTGATGATAGAATTCAATTGTTCATAAACAACTCATATATCAAAAGTGGCATAAATGATCTAGTTTGAGCCTAAGATTTGGCATGCATTTAAAGCCCTCCTAAAGCTTTTTTTCAAGCTAATAACTATAATTTTTGACGTTGTATAGAATTTTTTACAAATTTCTAAAATTTGACAGAAATTTCAATTAGGTCCTGCCATTGTTCACACAAAATAGCTTTGGAATTTCGTGTCCTTTAGGGGACAAATAAAATCTAATGCTTATGAAATTTTACAAGCATATAGTTGGCATTACAATCTTTTCATAGCCACTAAGACCACCAAATTTTAAGCTTTGTAGAGTGAGATATGAATTTTCAAAGTTGCTAGTCTATTGCAGGATGAGAATCAGACCTAGTTACTTTTCCATAGGCATTTCATAGGCCAAATGATATTATTTTGATGTGAAATTTTTATAACAGTTAGATGACATCCTAAGCTTTCCAGAAATTCCTAATTTATATGATTTAGAAATTCCTAGATTTAGTTATGACTTTTCAAAGATTTGGACAGATTATGGAATCTATGGAAAATAGAAGTTTGATGTTGAATTTGCTATGTATGTCTCAAACCCGAAATAAATGGTTTAAATTGTGATGTTTTTAGTTGAATAAGTGTGTTATAGATGGAAGATAAGTTTGACAAACCCAAATGGTTCATTTAATCAAAGATGAATTCTTTTGGGTTTTAATAACGGCACTTTCCGTTGTTAAAAGTGCTAATTTGATGAAAATGGACACTCTTGGCTATTTGTGCTACAACTTTATTGCTATATGAATATGGTATTACAATGGAAAACATAAGCAAAGAGTGAAGGTAAGAGAGAGTATTATGAGCTAGAAGACCAAGAGGTAACCTACTAAGTGGTCATCATAGGGGATCCTTTTGATGAATTAGAAAAATGTTACAATGAGATGGAAGTAGACAATGTGGTTCCAAGTACTCATTTAGGAATCCTCCAATATGGTCCTTAGTTCTTATTGAAGAGAGCTAAGATTTTATAGGGTGTTTGAAGTCCTTAAGGGCTCCCAAAATTTTTCAAGAAGAATTAAAATTGGGGTTTCCTATCATACTAGTCGAAACATATGTTCCAATGAAACTATTAGTTAAGGAATCACATGTTCTCAAATGGAATGAGCACTCATTGTAGCTAAAGCCTGCTTATCCAAGGAAATTGTAGTTTTTTATACCTATGATTTGATTTAGCAATAAATTTAGACTAAAGACTTTAAACTTAGTACTTATTAGAAAGCAACCCAAGTTTTTGTTTTGACTTGTGTTTTGAAACTTTTTTTTTTGGATCCTTTTGTCTAGCAATTTTTCTTGTTTTATTTTCAATCTTATTAAATGGAAAACTCTTCATGCTACCTCTATTAACTAAGAAAAAAAGTTGCAAAGCCTCAAGCTTACATGGAAAATCAAGGAACCAAAAGTGTAGAGAGGAAAATTTAAAAAAATAAGAAGTTTTCAAAATCTTATTGTACTTATTTAGTCATCCATTTACTTTTAATTTTGTAATTGTGCTTATTTGGGGTAAGGCAATTGGGTTGAGATTCACAGAATTGGAAAATTAAAAAAAAGGAAGAAGAAGAAGAACACTTGCTCCCCTCACCTTCATGTCTTTTAATTTAATTGCTCACCAACATTAGGGATAGTGTTAAGTTTAACTTTGGGAGTGAGGTAGATTAGGATCCTAAAGCAAAGTAACTTTAAATTTTGGGCTTGAATTTTTAACTTGTCCTTTTTCATATTTAAGCTATATTTGTGCTGGTTTATCTACTTGCTTACTGTGATGCATGTCTGTGTCTAATGATAAATAGTGTTGATGCTAGGATATGTTTAGTAGGAATTTAGTGCTAATTATACTTTACGCTAAGTTCAAATATTTAATGTTTTTATGTTTTCTTGCAATTTTGAAAAAATTTGTATACTAATTGACCAGGCATAATTCAAATGCATGTTGCTATAAGAACTTTTTTTGTAATTTAATTTTTGTATATATTATCTTAACCCTAAGGCCTTAAAATTTATCTTATACTCTCTCTAGGTGAGATCGTAAACTTTATATAATCTATTGAAGTGATTTAAGCATTTATTGGTTATGTTTGAGCTTTAAGCTTATTTTTTCCTAAGTATATCACTAGTACCCCTTTGACCCTTGAGTGGAATATTTATATAATTGCATGAAATTTCTTCTTTTTAACCACATTAATGACTTTTAGGATGAAAAACAACGCTCTTGCCTATTTCAAAAGGATAATTAACATTTGATGTTATGTTAAAAAAGAAATTTTAGGGTGAAATAAGATATAATATAAGATTGATGTGAATAGTTGTTGTTTCCTCGTAAGAGGCATGCAAATTAGAGAAGTGGCAACAATAATGGTATGGTTCCTTATTTCTTAAGAGATATGAAAAATATGATGATGAGAAAGAGGAACTAAAAAGAAGAAAAAGTGACAAAGAATTAAATCCAAGAAAAAAATTTATAGATTAAAATGATCTAAGTTTGGGGTTGTGAAAGTGGAAACAAAGAAAAGAAGAGAAAATGAAGGGAAATATAAAAATGAAAGGAAAAATAAGAGAAAGTGGGAGAATTCTATTTTTTTAATTATTGTGCTTAATTGTTATTCTCTTGAATCTTGCTTATATAAGAATTCTATTTCTTGTGGAAGCTATTGATTCATGGGTAATGCAATGGCTTACTTTAGTGTAGAGAGAGAAAAGAGATAAGCATATGAAGTTTTTACATTTGAGGCTAGTTTATACATTTTGGAGTACATAAAGCTGATTGCAACACTTACATGAGAATGATAGTCAGGCTAATCACACACTCATTTCAAAATTGTTGAAAAACTAATATTACTTTTTAAACTTTGTTACTAGTATATATTATATGATGCAACACTTGAGAATTTTGACTGTACATGTAGGCATTTTAGTTTCTTTTTTTAATTTACTTTACTTGAAGATAAGTAAAAGTTCAAATTTAGAGGTGTGTTAACTCTTATTTATTCGTGTTATTTTGCATATTTTCACTAAGAATTAGGTGCTTAGTGTTTGATTTTAAAGTAAATACATTTTGATTTAGAAAAAATATGCATAGTTAATGTAAATAGCTTTGTAGGCAAAGTTTCGATACATAGATAACAAGTTTTCACTTAATTTTGGTTAAATTGTGAATTACTTATACCTTGACTATTTTTAGAGGTTATAAATACAAGAAAAATTGAGTTGGAGTCATCTTGGAGCAAAAGTGTTAGAAATATGGAGTCTAGAAGTCTTAAAATGACAATTTTAACAATAGAATGCATTGAAGTCATAACTTCAAGAATCAAAGTTATAAGCTAAATCTTAAGTCATGACTTCAACTTAAAAATGTGACTTTACATAGAAAATGAAGTTGAAGGCCTTGTCCAGAGAGTTGTAGTGCTATGACTTCACTTGATAAAATTGAGACTTCCTTCACTTGCTAATTTTTTCTAGGTTTTGGTTCATATACTCCATCCATTTCCAAAAGGTCATCATTTTGACTATTTGAGGGTTTAAAGAGTATATTGGAGCATCTTCGGAGTGGAGGAGAGATTTTGGTTGAAGAGAAGCAAAAATTATTTCCTAGTTTTCTTTATTCCTTCTATTTTCTTTGTATTTCATGATGTTTCTTCTAACTCCTCTAATTTTGTTATTAGATTATACTATATTTAAAATGTAAACATCTTAATTTAGGATTAGGATGAACATAACATGTAATAGGTTGTAATTACTCTCTTTACTTGCAATTTATGGTATGATTTGTTTACTCAATCCTTGTTCTTCATGCTTCTAAGTGTGTGGAAATTATTAGTTGATTTGGGTAACTTAAATGAACTTGGGAAAGGGATTTTAAGACTAGACTATGGATTAGGTAGTGTGAGTTCATGAAACTTACAATGTTGAGTGGATTGATTTGCTTCACATAGACACATTAAGACATATTCCTAATTAAGTCTCTTAATTAATTGTATAAGGAATTATAGATTGGTTAAGGAAAAACCATAAGATGCTTATAGGTAAATTAAGGACCTAGGTTAGCAAATATGATCATTAAGAGTAATGCAGAAAGAGGTTGATTGGTTTCTTATAAAATGTTAGGGGAATCACAATCCTAACCTTTTTACTTCCTAATTTCATATAGAATCATGTTTCTCCCTTTATTTTGTTATTTTTATATCTTTAATTTAGTTTAATTTCCTATTCCATTTATTTTTGGCTTGATTTGGATTAAGGTACTCAATTTTAGTATTAAGCAATTATCTTAATGATAAATTTTCATAGGAACAATACTCTATTCTTCACTATATTACTTAAGCGATATGTATATTTGTGCATTCACTTTCATAGTGCAATAAATATCTTGACTAAGCCTAATGTTATAATTATGGAATCCCTTGATTGCCTATCAGACGTTGATAATGATGGCAACATCATAGATTTTGAAGAGCAATTGGAAATAAATTTTGTAATACCCAGTATTTCTAAAACTGAACTGAAACTAATGATATATAAAAGGAAGACCTTAGAATTAAATGAATTGAGGCTAAGCAAGATTATAATAATAATTTAAACATCTAGAAATAAGGATACAAGGTTAAAAATGGCTCGAAATCGAAGCTAGAATAACTAAATAAATTTAATTGAAAAAGTAATGGTAAAATCATAATTTCAGATAACTTTTTAGAACTTAAAAGAGGAATTTTTAAATGGTAAGATTAAGTTTCATAGGGTTCTTAGAGGCCCTAAAAACTACAGGAATCCTGAGAATGGCCAAAACCCTTGGGTTGACTCAAACTTTGACTGAATGATTTAGGATGGCTCTGAAGCTCATAAAATTGAAAGTAAATATTTTTAATAAACTTGAGAATCTAAATTTTTATATGGAAAAGATGTTTCTAAAAAACGAGCTAAAATGAGCGAAAATGGGAAAATTGAATTTGAAGGGCAAAACGGGAATTATAAAAATTGTTGTAACTCACTCCTTTTCTTCTTAAATCAAGCCAGCACGTCCTTCACTCTCTAAAATTGACTTATTATGCTCTAAACCAAAACCATGAGGTGCACAAGAAAGGAAGAGAAGAAGGAGAAAAAGAAGGCAAGAAAGGTAAGAATTTTGGCTCTTTTTCATGGCAATTCCTTCAACAAACTTGTTCTCCTCTCTATGCTTTCTTTCTTGATGATTTTAGTTTTCTACATGGATGGTTTTAATGGCTGAACTTGTGGAATAAGGAGAGGATTTGAGGAAACCAAGCTTAGCACCAAATTCTACTCTTGAAAAGCTTTAAGATGATGTATGAAACATGATGTAAAATTGGCTCTTCCTTGGTTCTCTTTTCCTCTCCTTATTCGGCCAAGTGAGGTCCTATATAAAAGGAGGATGTTTTGCATGGTAGCAAGGTTGATCCAAGGGTTTTGAGGCATAGAGAATTAGAATATGCAATTAGAATCAAGAAATGAGTATTAGAAACTGAGATATGGAAATTAGGGTAGTTTTGGAACCCTAAGAGGATAATTCAAGTTATATTAGATCATGTCTAGGTTAAAGTTAAGGAATGTCCATAATCATCAAACTCCCAAGGAAAGCAAGCAAAACTCCATATGGCTCTTTCTTATATGATAGTTTAGCCAAGGAGGGGAAGAGATATTTAGGGAGTGTTTCTTTAAATTTTAATGAATTTAGAGACTCAGATATGATGAATATATAATTATGGAAGTATTGGGTTAAATTTAGGAGCCTTAGAATGTGAGTTGAAATTTTAAGGGCTTAAATGAGGTTGATGAAGTAAGTTGGTTTTAAACCCCTTTAACTAAGCATATAATGAGTCAAATGAGTTTCTTGAGAGTTATAAAACTTGTGACAAATAAGAGTTTGGGGTTTGGAAAGCAAAAACCAAAACTGACTTCATTATGGACCTAAAACTAACTTCATGTATCACCTTAGGCTTTAATGAGATTCAAGAAAGATAATGAAGCCTAGAATGAGTTCCATGGGATTAATTTGTCTTGAAATTGTTATATGTAGGCCCATCTAGCTCAAACGCACTTAAGTGTAAGTGCTAAGAGAAGGAAAGTCAATAGAACAAGCAAGACTAAGTGGGTTAGTGGCATTTGAGTTCTTTCAAGCTTTAAGATAGCTTTATATCCCTTTCTTGTATATATTTAAATGTTTGAATGAGTTGAAATGCTTGTGTGTTGTTGCTTGATGCTTTCATGAAGTATGTCATGTTATGTTTTCCATAATGAGCTTTATATATGAGTATGATATGTTTTTCGTATCCTAGCTCTTGTAAGGCATAGAATTGAGTGTAATAGCTCTTCCTTGGCCCTAAGTTGAGAAGAGTTAAGCCTAGCAAATTTATGATGAAGCCATGGCTAGAAAATGAATGAGTTTTTATGATATATGATGCATTTGACTTACATATTGTATTCTTGCACCACATGCATGGCACTCGCTCATGGTATCCATGTATGCTTTGAATTGGTTGAGATTAGCTATTGAGATTCTTCTGAATCTCACCCCCATGCTCCCACTAACCATTTCAAGTTCACCAAGCCAAGGTCAAGATCATGAGAAGTGTAACGCCCCATAATTAATTAAGGTGTTAATCACGGATTAGATTAATTAGGAATAATTAATATGGGTTGAGATTTAATTGAGATAGAAATCCTATTTAGGCTTAAATTAATAGATCATGATAAGAGGCTAATGGAGGCCTAATGGGTTAGGTGTAAACCCAACCCAATTTAGTGTGATGGAGGCCCAAAATTCACCTTGTATAGACTCTTCTAAGTGGCCTAATAACCCTTATGCAGACCCACATTCTTGAGCTCTTCAAACTTGGCCCAAACTTAATTAAACTTCAGCAACCCAATGTATAAGAACTGGCCCAACAAAATTCTGCAGCCCAACACTTTAAAATTGGCCCAATAAGCTAAACTCTGAAGCCCAAATGAAGTTAGACCTTGGAGCAGCCCATGACCCATCTTTGACCCAACTTAAACCCAACTAAAACTCTAATGCATTAGCCTCTTCCTCACACTTGCTGAAACATAAAACTCAAGAAGCAAAATTCAGAGGTTGAGAAGGAAGCTAGGGTTGGGGGCAAAAATTCTGCATTTTCTCACATTTAGAGCAAGATTTAGCCAAGGTAATAGTTATACAACTTAATCCCCTCATCTTTCTCTTTAATTTGGCCTAATTAATTTTTCATTTGGAGCATTTTCATCCTACCCAAAATCTGAAATGTGGGTGTTTGGGGATTTTCTTGGTGAAATTCGTAGGTTGAGGTTAGGGCTGACATTATGTGAGTTTAAACCCTCCATTTTAATGCTTCATTTGTTCATTTGAGACCCCCATAGCTAATATATAAAATGGGTATTAATTCTGTATGAATTTGCTTAGGATTTTAGGTGGAATATTGAGTTTTTTGGTGAAGGACACTCTAATCGGAATTTGGGATTTGTGGTGACTGTTGCAATTTGTCTACAAGTGAGGTAACCGGGTTTATATCAATTTCATGTATATATTTGATTTAATTTCATATGTTGCTGTAAATGAATGATTTGAAATGTTGAATGAATTGGTTGGCTATTTGTTGAACTGTGATTGGACCTTGTAAGTCCATGGTGGAGCTGTGGTGCGGCTGCCACCCATGCATGTGCTTCGATCGAGCACCGGGTTATGATCAAACCTAGATGCACTGAGCCCTGGTTGTGCTTAATGTAACACCTTAACCTCTAACTCATACCCATCATGCCCACATATTCATATACTCATGCTAAGCTTACAAGGGAGATGATTTCTCTACCTTGGTGCTCTTTCTCTAAGGCATATTGTATGGGTAGAGATCCACTTTGAAGTAACGTGGACCGGGTGAGCTCTCTCTCTAGGCATCCTCATGCTCAATTGCACTATTGAGACTTATTTCAATCCCAACTATATGCTTTGAACTCATGGAAAGCAAAAAGGGATTGGAGACATGCATTTTCGTTCTTGGCAGATTTTGCTTCATTTCTGGGCTAAGTTTGAAAATCCATAACTAATTGCAGAAAAATCGTAACTACATGATCTGGGTCATTCTAGAAATCTTGATACGTCTACTTCATGCTAAAAATACTTAGAAGTCTCAATATCGCACCTATTCTGCGTTTGACATCAAAATCGTTCACTGGTCAGAGGGACTTCTTTGCTGTCACAGTTTACTGATATGGACTTTGAAAATGTCTAACTAATTCCACAAAAATCCAATACTTGCAAATCATATCTCTATGGAAAGATGTGGATGTTAGCTAGAGGAGAAAAATATCTCCAGATTAGTTCACCAAGCCAATTTCCCGGAAACCGATGAAACAGTACTTCGGGTCTGGTTGGGTGTCTGATTCTGGGCAGGAACTTCGTAATTGCATATCTCACTCTCTAGACCTCTAAATGAGGTGCTTCCAGTTCCTACAAGTCACTGTGACCATCTAGTTTCTGTGTATAAAATTTTGTAGCCATTGGACTACGTTTGCCCCTCGGATGACATGCTTCTCAAACTGACCAAATGAACAGTGATTTCCAAATTCTGAATTTCTGATGTCAACTTTGAAAAATCATAGAAAATGCTATAGACCTCTAAATGACATGAATTTAGCTTCCTAGAAAGCTCTAAACATAATCTAGTCACATGTCAAATTTCAAAACAAGAAGAGGTCATATGGCTAATCTATGACATTATGTGCAAGAAGGCCTTTTCTTGGCCAAAAGTGGGGCTCATGGGGTCCAATCTTGGTTCTTCTACTTCTATGACCCATTGAGCACATGAGAAAGCATCTCTAGGGGCCATCAATCATGGCTCAAGTGTCTAATAACTTAGATTGGAGAAACTCACTACCCCATGCCCACTTATGCACTCATATGGCCTATGCTAACATTGAGCATTTCACATTAAAACATGCCTCTTCATTCATCATAGACTTCGTTCTCATACATTCATCATTCATACATACATTATCTCACAAATACTCTTAGGGACTATATCATAAACATTATCAATTTACATTTACAACTCTCATATACAATGTATTACAAAAAGTCCCTTTTTACAATTCTCCTTTAGCTTCTCTAACCTCATGCTTGGTGGTGGTTCCCATCTTTAACCTCACTTGGTCCACCTGGCATATTTGGATGGTGGATAGAGAGGGTGAGATTCATGGAATCTCAGTAGTTCAACTCTCATTCAATCATACATATATCGCATGCAACAAGTCTCATTATGCATGTATGGCATGTTAGCATATAAAACCATGATGAAAACATTTAAAACATAAGAATTGGCCATGCATAAAGGAGAAACATTCTCAACATGTGAGTAGGCCACACATAACATTTAGAAACTTGCTAAGTACATGGATTAGCCTCACCCATTCCCTTGTGGCTTTTGGATTTGCCTTACCCATTCTTTAGAGGTCCTTAGACTCAACCCTTACTCTTTGGGAGTCAACCTCACTTTTGGGAGACCTTTTACTCTTATCTCAACCAACTTAAGGGCTTGGCTCATCCTCACCTTGGCTATAGGGTTATTGGCTTTTCCATTCCTCAAGCAAACCAAAACAATTCACATAGATCATCATTTCAATTCATATCATACCATCATGCTAACACACTTCTCATAGCTCATATCATTCATACACACAAGCAAGACAATGTAAATACACAATTATGCATGAGAGAAGGTGGAGAGAACTACCTTGTTAGCTATTCACTACTTGCTCTTTCAATTGTCTCCTCCCTTGTGGATTTCACTACCACTTCTAGATGGGAGAGCTTCTCTTGAGCCTAACCACACAAAAGCATGAAATTAATTCCTTAATACTTGATTCTTAAGCTAGGGATTACTTCTAATCAACTCAACTGAGCTTCTCAACCTAGGTTTCTTCCTCTCACCGGAGCCCATTAGCTATTCTCTCTCTTTTCTCAACTCTTAAGCTCTTAAGAAAGGGGGAAAGCAAGAAAGAGAAGACTATATACTTCTAACCTCTCTCAAGAGTGATTTCCCACTCTCTCTCTTCTGAACCAACCTCAAGACCTAACCATTTTTGCTATCTAAACCGTAGGAAAGAGGGGGAAAGGGGAGAAGGGCAACATACTAAGAAGAAGCCATGAGAATCCTTACCTTTCTTGTCCTTTCTTCTTCTCCTCAGCTTCTCTCTCTCTCCTCCGCCCTTTTCTCTCTCCTAAAGTGAGCTTGAGTCGGTTAGAAGAAGAAAGAAGAGATTTGGAAGCTTTTAAAAAGTCAAATTCTCTTTTTCTCGCTTTTCTGGACCGCTCTCGCTATAGCGAGCCATTGCCCTCGCTACGGCGAGCTCGTGTCTGTTCCAGACCTTTGCCTTCGCTATGGCATCGTTACGACGAGCTCGGGTTTGTTCCAGACCTCTGCCTTCGCTATGGCGTCGCTACAGCGAGCAACTCCCTGATTTTTGTATGGAATGCCGCACTCGCTATAGCTAGGAGCATATTCGCTACGACGAGAGGGCATTCTCGCTATGGCGAGGCCATTTCTCGCTATGGCAAGAAGACTTAGAAAATTCTCAGCTCTTCGAAAATTTTCCAGCTTTCTCTTTTCCTTTTCTTTTCTCTCTTCCTTTCTTTTCTCTTTTTCTTGGCTGTTACACTCAATGGGGAGTAGGTGCTATGGACGGATCTCTCTCGATGTTAATGGCCTTTAACATGTGATAATATGATTGCTAGTATGGGATAGTAATCATGATAGCTTAATTGATTCATTTGCTGATATGATAGATATGATTCTAATATTAATTTTGATTCATGCTTATATGCTAATTAAACTAGATATATGATGGAATTACCTTGGTTACTGAGATTTATATCTCACCCCGTTTTATGGGATTAATATTTCAGGTGAAGGTTCCTCGGGTAAGGATAAGGGTAAGCAAGTGGATGAACATCCATGAGTTAAGGCCGGGTGTGGGGAGCTACACTTGGTTTGAGTAGAATAGGGTAGATGCAATTTTGTTATTAGTTTACATAACATCATCATGTAATCATGTTGCCAAGTGTAGGCGTTCATATTTTGTTTGATTGAAATGTAACCGTTAAGGATCTAAGTCTCATTATAGTTGAATATTAATGTATGAACTTATAGTATCATATATATGGTTTTGTTGAAATTGTGATATGGATTACCATATGGGAATTATAGTCATATGATGCCTTGGATGTGGACATAAGCTATTATTGAATGGAATCTCTATGGAATGTGCATGGGATGTTAATTGCTGCTAATGTATGTGTTCTTGCTGTCATATATTCATGAATTTGCTAATATGAGCTAGTGGGGCAAGTAGGAAGTAGTATTTAAGTTTTGCAATGGTAATGGACGGATTGATGGGTAAATAGGGTAGATAAACACTATTAGAATCACATAAAATAAGAGAAGGTGGACCTGAAGTGTTTCTAAGATGAGATTTGGAGTGTAGGGACGAAATTTGGGTAATGTAGTCACAGGAGGGAGTCCCGCCGCGGCTAAGAAGGCTTCACCGCGGCCAAATGAGAGATAGAGCCGAAGGGCATCGCAGCATAACCAATCCCACCATGGCGCAAGGGAAAAAAATTGGCCCAGAGAGTGACAGTGGCGAGGAGCCGCGCCCTGATAAATCTCACTGCGGCGCGAAGTGAAAAAAAAATCGGTCAGGAGGGTAACAGAACCAAAACTCGCCGCGGTGCATTATGTCTTGCCACGGCGCAAGTCGAGGAAATTAATTAAGAGTTGGACAGTAGCAAAACTTGCCGCGGTGTAAATATATTGCGCCGAGACGAGAATCGTGAGGGTTGAGAGTAGTAGTTCCAGGAGGCGTTTCCGCCGCGGTGCCATATAGGTTGGCCGCGGCGAAGGTCCAACTGGCCGCGGCTATCGCTGAGGCGAGATTTGTGAAACTTGTCTAGTGATTCCAGATAGCAACTTGGCCACAGCAGGGAAGGTATAGGCCGCGGCGCAAGTCCCCAACCTACTCCTTTTAGCCTAGAAACCACAATTTCTTCAACGGTAATGGTAAGAGAGGTTATAGGAACACTTGTGGGTGGTTATTGGGTATTAAAACTGATGAACGGTTGAATCATAAACCCTTTATGGTAGTAGGATTTCTTTTATGCAAATTTTGTTTTGTTATGGTGGTATGGTGATGACCCTAACATCAAGGTTCAAATTTCCTCATATTTTTGTAATGTGGTAAAATATAATGATCTCAAACCTTGATCATTAATTAATAATCTTGTATTTAACTACAAATACGTTGAGAAGAAGGTAGGGTTGTCACAAGAAGACATAGATGTTAGGGTGTTCATTTTTGCACTAAATTTTGATGTATGTATTTATATGACATTCTACATGTACTATTATGAATTTATGATGTATTTAATGATGATACTTCATGTCTTATGATGGAACCATATGTCAAAGTATGAGAATATGAATGTATGACAAGTTATGGTAATGTATAAGTGTTATGGTAGAAAATGGCATATGAAGTGATATGATGCAAGTGTGTAGACTTAGGTGTCAAGAGGTTAATTTTTTATCCAACCTTTTTTGTATGTTTTGAAATAGTTAGAAATGTCATTTAGGATGAAAGAAACATGCTTAAAGTGGAAGAAAACCAATTGGACCCCAAATGGTCCAAATTGGAACCAAGAATGGTCTTAAAATTACTATAAACAACTCCTATGGTCATAATATTGACGTAGTTTGAGTCTAAGATTTGGCATGCATTTAGACCCTTATTAGAGCATTTTAACAAGCTAAAAAACCAAAATTTTCAAAGTTATATAAGATATTTCATGAATTTCTGAAATTCTGTAAAATTTTCAAAATGGTCATAATATTGTTCACCCAGTGCAAATATGATATTTTGTGTCTTTGAAGGGCCATATGAACTCCAATACTCATAAAATTGTATAGACATATATTTGACATTATAAGCTTTTCATGGCCATTGAGATCACCCAAATTGGAGTTGTGTAGCTCAAAATATGCATTTTTAAAGTTTGGGTCTGTCATATGCCTTTCATTCTGAACCAGGTTATTGTTCCATTACATTTTGTGAGGAAAATGAATTTAATTTCATATAAAATTTTTATATCATTGTTTACATTTTAAACTTTCCATAGAAATCTCATTTGCATGATTTGGAGTTATATAGCTTGAGTTATAATTTTTTTGCAGAATTTTGGCCTCTATGTCATTTCAGGTTATGGACATTTTTAGGTTGTCCCATGAGCTACACTTGATAAAATGGGTATAGACAAAGTTGCTTATGATAAAAGTGAATAAAGGAAAGGAAAGAAACAAATTTGGACCCCCTATAACTCCATATGACCAATAAATGGATCAATTTCGGTGTTGGAAAACTTATACATAGTTGTGAACTTTGCCTCGATCTTTATGCTTTGTATGAAAAGGTTAGATAAAGCTAGGTATGACAAATTTATGATGTGAAAATATTGATTCTGACTAACGATTTCAAGTTAAACCTCAATTGTATAATGTTTTGTTCAGATTCAATTGACTCAACTACTTTACCCAATCAAGTTTGTCATTCTAGATGCATTGGCGAATATAAAGTTCTCTTGGCTACCATATCTTAAAGTATTGACATTCATCCTATTTAAGCCTCCAAGATGAATTATTTTAATACTTCTCTACTTCAAAACTCGAGATCGATTTTTTTCTAACTAGGAAAAAATAATAGAGAATAGGAAAAAAAATAGGAAATACGTTATTAATTATTTGTAAATTAGGTATTAAAGATAAATATAAGCAATTTTTTTTATTTAGATTAGAATTATGAACTAAAATTTAAATTATTTTATTTTATTAGTTATCTTTGATTATCTTTTTTATTAGGTTTTAATAATTATCTTTTATTAAGATTAGACAATTTTCTTTTACTAGGATTATGATTTAATATTATCTTTTACTTTTAAAGCTATTGGGAGTTATCTTATGAGTTCTCTATAAAGCCCTTAATAGTTGTATTAGGATTAACTTGACCTTGATTAATAATAAAGTGTTAGATCATCCACAAGTTTCCTTTTCCCTCTTTTATTTTCTTTTGCATCTCTCTTCTTTCTTTTTCTCTCTTCTCCTTTTCCTTCTTTGTTCTACATCACATAGCAAATATTTTGTTATTGGTGAATTAAAGTTGAAAAGTAATATATATATATATATATATATATATATTCTTATAACTAGTGTGACCTTATCTTTTACCTCCCTTACCATCCAATAATATACTAATTTATTTGACAAAGACCATGTTCCACGTCTTGTTAAAATAAGAAAAAAAATGGTTTTATAAAAAAAGTTAAACTTTAATCATAATATCTATTCATTATTTTTTAATATTACATATATGTAATGTCAAAATCAATTTGCCTACACCAAAATTGATCTATAACTTTATATTTAAATGAATTAATATTTTTAATATATATACATATATATTTTAAAAGGTCCTAAATTGTAGTAGGCAGAAAGGACATGTAGTTAAATATTGTCACACCCCACAAATTTAAGTGCGTTGGCGCAGAAGACAGACAATCCCCCCTAGCACAAGTCTATTTGTATTAACATCCTACTCAAAATTTAGAGAATATCTCCAAGTTATAACTTCATATAATAAAACTATGGATATCACTTCCGAATCATCTTTATACAAAACATATAAGTTTTTAGATGATTTTTGTAGAAATTTTGGCAGAGTCTCCTTTGTAATTTAGACCTCCCGATATTTCTACAATCAGCCAGCTAAAATAATACATCCAAAGGGAACATCTAGTATTAATTGGGACTAATAAATAAACTTCTGGAGATTGGGGATACCTTATCTATGATTCAGTAGAGCCATACTCTACACTGTTCAGAACAAAATAGATTACGTGCATATGAAGAAAATGCACCCACATGAGCAACTGCAGGCTCGCCAAAAGAAATGAACAGAATATCAACTACTAGTAAGCTGCTGAGGGTGGACTAGGGTTTGCATCGCTATCTGAAAAAAATTTAAAAAGAAAGAGGTGAGTTTGACACTCAATGAATAAGTAATGCCAACCTTGAATAGAAGGGACAAGGCATGTTAAAAAAAATATAATGCATGAAGCATGCTTTATGCAAATCATTTCTTAAAATACATTGGAAGCATCTAAGTAGAACTAATTGAAACAGATCAGAGCACACAGCTCACGAGGAAAATAACCACAGACACCAAGCATTCTACTTGCAAAAAGAAAATAAATCCACGTATAGTAGCCACTTACACAAGGCTAGCAACACTCCTGCTAGCTGGAGTATAGATCATGGTGCACCATGGCTAACAACTACTGCTGTTAGCTACAGGGTTCTGAGCAGATAACCTCTTAAAGTAATACGTTTCTCAAATTAGCATTTCATACAAAGCACCTTCCACATAAGTTCAATATTAAAGTTTTCAGATAACTCAAACAGACTTAAATTTGCAAAAGTTTATGTTCAAATCAATTTTCAGTAAACATACGTATGATGAAGCATTTAAATACATAACTCCATAAATAGATTATCAAAATTTAGAACACTGCAAGAAAACTTAGTAACAAAATAATGAATACTAGTTACTCATGGTCCGCATTACTTACTCACTTTCCACGATGATATAGAAATTTCCTGCTCACTCCTCAGCTATGACTCAATCTCCTGAATACCCTATAATACCCGTTCACCAAATTTTAGAGTTTGGATAACTACAATTTATCTCATAAAGAACTTATTTTGTAAAAACAAAAAGTTTCCATATCTCGTGAGGTAGAAGCATGGATAAGAACGAGAAAGAATAAAATACGCACTTCATATGGCTAATAATCCCTCTTTTCTATGAATAAGAGAATAGTTATGATGCCTCCCCCTCACAATCATCACTAGTTTGCTCTATTTGATTGAGATTCAGAAAAAAAGAAAGAAAAATAAAATTTAAAATTATGATTTCGTTAAATTCCATTGACATCTTATCCTTCATTGCCTCCTAGCACGTTATATATATATATATTTATATATATTTCCAAATGACTAATTCCACCTTTCTCCTCCTCAATTTCATGCCTTCTGTAGCCCACATAACATACACATACATATATATATATAGCAGTAGGGTTTAGGCTTTCCTTGATCGCATTTTTCAAACCACCTAAGGAACTACCATGAGTTCTATGCCTAAAAGCTAAGACTCATTCAAGGGAAGAAAGAAAAATGAAACCACATTAGTCTTGGGCCCTTACCTCCCCTAATCCAGAAAGAAGCTTGAAGCAAAAGCTAAAGAAAATAGGGAAGGCTCATGCTACACTATGGTTGTCCATCCCATTAGTAGAACATGATGAAGAGAAGCCTATTCTGCATAAGTGAAAGTGGGCAAGTAAGAAGCACAAGGGAACTTAATTTTGTAGTAGAAAATTCATACAGAAAATGAGAGCAATAACGTTGAGGGAGGATCGAAATACATTCTAGCATAAGGGAAACTAAAATTGCTCCGACCAAAATCATTCTCTTACATGAAATTTTGGTCTACAAAACACTTCCCACCAGATCGTTTTACACCAGGGAAACACGCTACAGAACTAAGAAGTAGGGGAGGAAGACGCTACTAAAACAGAACCAAAAGAAGCAACACACACAGCAGAAACTCTAGACCTGGGGAAGGAACTTATACGGCGTTAATCTACCAGTAACAAAGCAGCAAAATTCAACGTATAACAAGAAGAAGGTGAGCAGCAAAACTCAAACCAGAAGAGAGCAAAATGACGATGAACAGAAGAGAGAAGGTGCAGCTCTTTCTAATGCAATTTCTACTACTTCTTCTGACCGAAAAGATGGAGGTAGGTGAGGGTTCTGTGCTGTAGAAGTTTGAATTGAAAAATGACATAAAACCCTGACTTAAAGTAGATACAAGAGGGGTGTATATGGGATAACAGAAAATTGCAAAAGAAAGAAAAGAATAGCTATGTGGCAGCTTCAGGATTTGAACGTAGGTTATATATATATATATTTTTTCATACATGTCTGGTCTTTACAAATATATTTTAGTTAAATTAGACAAATTGAATGAATTGTAGCTGGGCACAAGAATGTAGCAAAAAGTAAGTCAAGTACAATATGCTTCTCTTTGAACTCTTGTATTGTATATGTTTTGGTTTTTTATTATTTGAAAAAAAATTTACTTGTTAAATTTGTTCTGTTAGCATTAAATTTATTCAAAAAAATTATCGAATGAGGAGTTTGGCAATCCGCAATGCTATAATTTTTTTTATAAAAAAATTAAGTATATAAAGAAATAGAATTTATGGCTTAGTATTAAAGTAATTAATTTTTGAAACTATAGTAATAGTGTCAAAAAGCCCACCAAACCTTACAAGTTTTATGATGGATAATTTTGTAATGGTCTCTGTAACCGTTGCCAAATCCACTTTTTTCTTTTTTTAAATAGTGCAAGTTGCTCTACACAAAGTGACTTCAACACAACACATTATCTTATCAAAATGGGTTTTACAACTTCACTAGATAATTTAGCTCAACCATCATCATTAGTTTACCACTTCTAAAATTTATAAATAAAAACTCTCACAATCTTACAAGAGGGCATCTAAACATACAAAGAATATCATTAGTTCACCGCTTCTGAAAGTTATAAATAGAGATTTTTACAGTCTTACAAGAGGGCATCTAAGCATACAAAGAACATCTCCACCATTATCTTTATCGCTAAGCCTAAAAATTGTAATGTTTGTTAACTCTGTCTAACTATTATATCACTATCTCTTTAAATTATTTAATATAAGTTATTATCTATTTATCATTTCTTAACTCTTGACTCCTATATAATCTTGTCCCATCTTGACCCATGCTTTCTGAGGTCATCCATGCTAAAAAAAGACCCACATTAGCTTTTTTACCTAATATTGGCTCCAAAAACTAATGAATTACCTTTTTGAAGAAAATATTTTAACACACATTTGTTTAAAAGCAACATTATGGTTGAACTTAAGAGATATAATTTTGGTATTCCTTCATTCTTTATTTGGGATATGTTTATTCAATTGCATATGGCAATTTTTATACCCCAAATTTATGTTATTATTTTAATATTGTTTACTTTTAAAATTGACTAATATTGAATTTGGCCTGGATGCAATGTAACTTAATGTTATTGAATCTGTAACTACTTTTTTTAGTTGATTGAACAAGTTTATATTTAATAAAATTACTAAATTTTGAACATATAGCATTTGGTATATTTTAGGTTAATTTGGCACTTCAATTTATTTGTAAAGAATACATGCACTATTTTGTCCCTTCTTTTAGACTAGCTTCTCCTTTCAATTTTTTTGTAAGCAACTATACTTTCTCTAAGTCTTCTTTAACGGTTGATTAATATTACTTGAAATTGTTGTTTTACAATTTTTCATACATTTCTCAATTAGAACTACTTGAAAAAATGAACCTGAGAATTTTACAATTATTATTATATTCAATGCCAAAAAATGTGAAGAAATTAGAGAAATCCTGTGCAACGCACGGGTAATTCTAATATACTCAAAAATACACATACAGAAAGAGGGGCCTTAAGAGAAAACTTATATCTAAATTAAATTTCCATGTATAGTGGTGAGATCACCACATGCGTTAGGATTGTAGTAAGTGAAAATTTTTATGATCACCGACATTTAAAAAATAAATAAATAGAAGAGTATGATTAATGAACCAAAAAGCATGTGATAATAATTTAAACAACTCAATTCAATGTGAACTACCAAGCTTAGTCGTCGAAGTCTCCCTAATTATGAATTCCTCATACAGTATTTACTATAAAACAAGTTCTTTTAAGGACAACCATCTAGAGAATAAGGAACAAGAACAATAAATTTTTTAAAGTCAAAACAAATAAGCAACTTGTCTTTTATTCCTCCCATCAAGTAACAAGTTAACGACAGACTAAGATTTCAATTAATTTAAACAAGAAGGCTAAATTGTTGGAGAGATTACTCTGATCATATTTAAGTTATTAATGTATCCTTCTTAAGCCTCCGCTTTTAGTAGTAGAGTTAGGGAAAATATCTTTTGATCTTGCAAGTTTTACTTATTTTTATTTTATTTTATATTATTTGATATTTTTTCCAAACTTACAATAATTATATAATCATACATTGGATGACTCAGTTAGTGATTCTCACGAAATTTAAGTCTAAATAAACATTGATATGATATTTCAAAAGACAAATTAAATCCCAAAAAAAAAAGTTAAGAGGTGAATATGAAAATTCAGAAATACGAAAAGTACATTTGTAGAATATGAAAGACTATACAACCGAAAGTAAGAACATGAGATTACTGACAATTGCTAGCCAATAAAACGTTCCCTTATCGATATGCTATATATTCAAATGTAGTCACCAACAGTTTGCACAAAGTTTTAAACGAAATATTTAATTATTTATACACACATTGGATATGCAATATCTAAATTGAATTTGCCATTTACAACTTTGCCCCAAATTGCAATTGACGAATTTGGGCTTCTTCCATGTCCATGAAGGATTATTTTTTGCACAAGTACTTACATAAGGCAGCACTGTTTTCTTTTTGAGCTCCAATTCCTCATGACCAAAAAAATAAAGTGTTCTAGTTAATAACCTGGCAAATATAGTAAATAAATTAAGCATTACCTATTGCTATATTCCCTTCACAAAAGAGTGGAAGAAATTTCATATAGGAACCATTAATTATGAAGCTATAATTAATCTGTAATGATTAGGAATCATACTTTAGTGGATGGTTGGCAAGCTAGGCAGTAAAAAAAAAGCTCTAGCTATGATGCCAACCTCATGATCACCCAAATGCTATCTTGTGCTTCCCAGCCAACCGAACTTTCAGTACACTGACAATTCCATGAAATGGTTTGGACCACATATCAAACAGTACTATCTTTCAAACCTTCTAAAGTCGTAGAATTGGGGAGTCATTAAAGTGAGAGAGAATATTTATCAAAATAATGTTTACTTTACCTTGACAATCATGGCCTCAAAAAGATTATCAGGCTCTTTTAGTCATTATTGTTTGACCAGATCTTAGAAAGTTAACAAGTTTTATGTAACTTGTCAATTACTTTGCCGACGAAACACTATTGGGATCATGTGCATATAATGCATGCCATGATTATATTTTCACATGCTTAAGTATATTATTACTTGTTCTTCAAGATATACGAGTCATGTAAGGATATGGAATGCTTATTGCTTTTGTAATGACACAGTGCATAACCTTCGGCCGCAAAAAGTTTACATGAACCTGCAGATTAGGTAGTCCTAATTGAGGAATTAAGAAGGCGTGATCCTAATTTGCGTAAAAGTCGAGTACTTGACTTTTTGTGGATATAGCCATTTAACTATATTGCTTGTTTACTCAATACGAAGTTTTACCTTCTGCAGAAAGGGATTAGCAATGACATGTAGCTACAACTAGTTAATTTATAATCCATATTGCTATTCTAATTCTCTTCTCATGCTGGTATATGGTTAGTCCTTTTTCCCACTTACTTGTAAATGTTGTTCCACAACACTTTTAATTTAAAAAAATTATATTTAAGGACTTAAGTTTTACAAAATTTATAATAAAAGATCCTGAAAGTTAAAATTATCCTTAAAAGACTAAAATAACTAAGACTTAATACCAAAATTTAGAAAAATTATTATTAAAATTTTTTAAAAATTATAGTTTAAATAGATTTAGTAATAATTTTTTAAAAATCTAACAGTAATTTTTTAAAATTTTAATAGTTAGTCTCTTAAATTTTGACAATAATTTTAATTTTAAAAATTCTTTATTATAAATTTTATAAAATTTAGATTTTTAAGTGTAATTTTTTCTTAAATTTACGTTGACAAAACTAAATGTATGGCGAGAGAAGAGAGGAGGATTTATCATTTATGTATGAATTATGACGCACTGTTAAGAAGTTGCCATCAGACGGAAGATATTGACCATTTGCAGTCTGCTTTCCAGATTATAAGTACATTGTTATGGGAAGGTCAACTAATAAATGTTTAGCGGAAGCGTTTCAATTTGAATTTAATTATGGAAAGATCAACACCTTTTAGAGGTAAGTATTTATATGGTTGGATATGTGTATATGATAATTAAAAATTATTTTATATGAATTTTAAAAAAATCTAATTATAAAAAAAACTCGGCATGTTAAAACTCAAAAAAAAAAACCTTTCTTATTTTTAGTTGTAATGCCTTTTTCACTTGGCATTAAATTTCTGTTTATTTAAAAATATTTTTTTAAAAAAATAAACTCTTAAAAAGTATTAGTGTATGGTAAACTTATCTAACAAAGCTCCTTTTAAAATATCTATCTCTGAAAAAGAAACTTTTTCTGTTAAATTATTTAAAAGGATATATATAAAAGTACTTTGACAATTAATAAAGTTTAAATACAAAGAAATAATTTTAATTATTTATTGTGATTAATTTGATTCTGTTTTTAATTTTTATTTAATTAAAATGTAAAAATAAAATTACAACAACTATGTAAATTAATCAAAATAAATATGTATAAAATATGCAATCAAAATAAATAAATTAAAGTGTACCCAAAACAAATATATAAAAATATATAATCCATCATGTTTTATTATAATACTATGTGAGAGAGAAGGGGGGAGAGAGAGATTGATAAAAAGTCAAGGTTAAATAGATTTGTAATTTTTCTATTGAGTCACCATATTTGTAATATACGGTTCTTCGAAAATGAAAGATGATGTTATGTGACCATTAAAATGTATATTGAACATGAAGTATGGCAGTGGACCAAGTTAATTTAAGGGCTGAGATAACATCTCATCACCTAGGTCGAAGATCTTATCGATAATATCTTGTAATCTATAGTGTAATTTTTGAGACCTTGTCGACAAGGTTTTCGCCAACAAATACAAGGTTTTCTTGTATAATGTGTTAAAGCTTGTGTGGTCTGGAACTGGGTACGGAGGGCTTTTTAAATGAAAGTTTTGAGTTCTTCGGGATTCTTAGAAGCTCTGAAAATCATAGGAAGTGTAATATCCGGTTCCTTAAAAATGAGAGCTTATGTTATGCAACTATTAGAATGTATGTTGAGCATGAAGTATGGCAGCAGACCAAGCTAATTTATGGGCTAAAATAATATTTTATTACCGAGGTCAAAGATCTTGTCGACAAGATCCTGTAGTCTGTAGTGCAATTTCCAAGACCTTGTCGACAAGGTTTTCACCAACAAGTACAAGGTTTTTGCCAGCAAGTACAAGGTTTTGTGTTAAAACTTGTGTGGGCTAGAATTGTGTATGGAGGGCTTTTTAAACCAAAATTTTGAGTTCTCCAGGGTTCTCAGAGGCCCTGAAAACCATGGAAAGCCCCGGGACAGTTAAATCCCCTCCGGTGGACGTTTTCCAACGTCAGTGTGCCTAAAATTTGACGGGTCCGTTTGAAAAGGTTTTAGCTCTGATTTGAGTGATTTCAAAGCCATTTTTCTTAATTGGGAACCTAAATTTTATAATAGAAAAGACGATTCTAAAAAAGGAGCTAAAATGAGGGAGAAACGAAAATGCAAAGTATGTAGGACGAAATTGGAATTTTGGAAAAGTCACTTTTCCCTACCTATATATAAGTGGTGCCTCACGTTTGCCCTCATTTCACTTTAGAAAATTTAGCCCCAAATCATAAGGAGAACCCTAAGGGAGAGGCGCCCAAGAGCGAGAGAAGAAGGAGGAAGAAAGCCAAGCTTAAGGTATGCTTTCATGATGTTTTTCTTGCTTTTCTTCATCTCCACCACCTCTCCTTCATACTCCTTTCTTTCCTTGGATTAAAGTGATGTCTATAAATCTGATTCAAGGGAGATATTCAAGGGAAAGTTCGGATTGGAAGAGAGGAGCTTGGAGAAATCAAGATTCAAGCCAAACTAAGCAAGAAAACAAGGTAAAAATGCATCCTATGGTTGATACCTTCCATGGCCTTTCTTCTCATTTCGCCCCATATGTGTTCTGCCCTAGGGAGTTAAATTTCAAGCCCAACCAAGCATGATTCTTAGGTATTTGATGGAGAGGAATAAGAATATGCAAAGAAAACCAAGAAATAGGCATTAGAAATCAAGATGCAAAATCTAGGGTTTTAAGTGCACCTTCCAATTTCTGAAACTGTATGATGATTCTTAGGTCTAAGTAAGAGTTTAAATGAGTTCTTGAGACACCTAAGATGCTCCCATAAGCTTCTTCCTTCAAGAAAACCAAGAGAACTCCAAGAAGCTCAAAGGAAGCCTATGTCTCGGCCTAGGCTTGTTTGTACAGGTTGGGGGGAGTTTTAAATTTTTCTAAAGCCATCCTTGAGTCATATTTGATGAATGAAGATGAAGGGAAGCTTTGGAAAAGTTTTAGAACTCATGGAAAGTGATTTAGTGCCTTAGTGCCCTAGGTTCCATAATATGACCTAAAGAAGCAACATGGTGCTAGGCCTTTTGTCTCAATGATGTGATGACTCCAAGAGGCTTAAAATGGGTCAAGAATCATATTTGATAAGAAAGAATGAGGCCTAGAAATCGTTTGAGGGGTGTTGCTCCATTAAGTGTAATTATGAACCATAATGAAGTATATAGAGTAATCTAGTGGTTCATCAAGTTATGTAGCCTTAGAATGTGTTTCATGAACTTAATTGGCTCCCATAATTTGTATATAGGCCAAGAGAAACCATCTCCACCAATTTGTGGGTGTGTGGCCGAAAGAGGAGGCTTGAAAGCTAAAGAAAAAGTGTGTGAAATTGTGCAAGGTAGCTCTCCACCTCATTCTCTTTGCATTCTTGTGTGCATATGTATGTCTTAGTGTGCTTGCATGCATTCTTGATGCTTGATAATGTGCCACTTGATCCTTGTTGTGCATTGGTACCAATGTGTTGTCTTGAATGACTATGGTTGTGGAAAGAGCCCATAAGAATGATGTGATGCCAAAAGTCCCTTGATAAAGGTGATAAGATGCCAAAAGTCCCTTGATGAAGGTGAGGAGATGCCAAAAGTCTCATGGCATGGGTGAGACAAGGCCAAAAGTCCCTTGAATGGGTGAGGCAAAGTCAAAAGTCCCTAGACCAAGAGTGAGGCAAATCCAAAAGTCCTAGAAATGGGGTGAGACTAAACCAAAAGTCCCTAGAGCATGGAAGTAATATTTACATATGAATGTGGCATGGAATAGAATTTATTGTACACTTTATGCTTGTATAGTTATGCATTTGGTATATGTATGCCGTGAATGTGATGTAAATGGGTGTATGAGCTATTGAGATTCTTTGAATCTCATCCCCTCCTCTCCAATGATCTAACATGCTAGGTGGACCAAGCACTTATGGTGAAGGGAGCCAACAACCATAAAGAGCAAGGAGTGATAAGTTTATGTGGTATTTTGCCTATTTTGGAACCATAATGATGGTTCATAGTGTATATGGGGTTGTATATGTACCATGAACTTTGAGACATGTGTAAATATACTATTATGTGATGTTTAGATATATGAAAATGATATATGACCTATAGCACTTATTTTGAGTATGTAAGATCAAAGGGTGCAATATGGAATTTTGATGAATGTATGCATAAGTGTGGGTTGAATGGCCAAAATGAGATGCATGAGGTTTGGGACCATTTGGGCAGCTTACCCAAGTCTCAAATGTACTTTTAGACCTGCCCAAAAGGTGCCACAACCAAGGGAAGGCCATTTGGTAAATTTGGTACCTCATATGGAGCCAAATTTGACCATAATGGAACCTTATGTCACTTTTTGGCCAAATGAGTTAGTCTTGCCCTAAAACTTGGCATGAAATGAGGTCTCATTAAGATCTTTTTGGGAAGCTAAAGATCATAATTTTCGGAGACCTAGAGAATATTTGAGGAATTTTCAAAGTTGGGATTTTTCATGGATTCTGGTATGGGTACTGTTCATACTGGCAGTTTTGAATTCTATATCACCCGATAGTCAAATGGTATCCAATGCTTATGAAATTTTATATGCATAAACTAGAGGTCATAAGATTTATGTGGCCACCGAGATCACCTCATTTGGAGGTCTAGAGAGGAAGATATGCCTTTTCGAAGGTTCTGCCCAGTATCAGACATCTTGCCAGACCCGAGGTACTGTTCCATCGATTTTCGGGAGTTTGGCTTGATGTACTGATCTGAAGATATTTTTCCTCTATAGTTAACATCCACATATTTCCATAGTGATATCATTTGTAAGCATTGGATTTTTGTGGAATTAGTTAGACATTTTTGAAGTCCATATCAGTAAACTGTGTCAGTATCAGGAACCCTCCGACCAGCAGATGATTTCGCGTGTCAAACGCATTATATATGAGATTTTAAGACTTCTACATATTTTTATCATTAATTAGACGTCTTAAGCTTTCCAGAATGACTGAGATTACATGTTTTTGATTTTTCTAGATTTAGTTATGAATTTCCAAAGTTTGTGATAGAAAAGAGGAAATTCTGGCCGAAAATACAAGCGTGGATTTTATGTGTTCCTTTGCTTTCCACGAGTTGTAGGCCAAATTTGATGATGGAAATGAGTCATATTCATGTGTTTAAGTATGAGAACGTGATAGATGCTTTCAGATGACCTACGGGACTCCGAAAGAAAAATTTTACCAGTAGAGAAATGCACTTTTATTCATAACTCCTTATGCCACTATATTGTTTCCATGGAATAAACATAAGATGAGGTATGGGAATGGTATGAATTGAGTCTTAGAAGTATGGTATTACAGGAAGTCCCAAAACAGTTAAAACCCTTCCAGTGAACGTTTTTTAACGTCAGTGCACCCAAACTT